>JAODAI010235952.1:0-10332 GCA_027575025.1 Scotoplanes globosa | reverse complement strand
CCAATAGTAATTATGTGTTAGTTAATATAATTGCGTTATATTCTATATATTTCATAAATTTAAATACAATTCACATGACCGCATGTGTCGCCCATGTTGATTGAGTAAAATTAGCACAACACTTGTGTAAAAATAATTATACTGCGACTGGGGCTCGATTCCCGGTCGGAGATGCAAATGGGATGGCCATGCCTACAACTAGATGTTTTGCTCCGGGCACTCGGGTTTTCCCCTCTACCCCAATGTCCGTTCATTGCGTCACAGGGGCTTCGGGAAAATTAGCCAATGACTATCGAAGTCACCCTGCCATGAAATATTGGGGAAAAAATAAGAAAAACATATATTTAACCTTCAAATATAAGCCACGTGACATATTTTAATATTATCTGTGACGTGTTCGACCGATTCTCATTCCAAACATGTTCTGGCAAAAACCGTCGGTCATGTAATATAGTGCTAACAATGATACAGCAAGTTCTAAAATCGATATATAAAACTATAGTTTTAACAATTTCAAAATACAATCACATACAAAGTATTGAAACTATAAACATCACAATTACGTGGTTGACTTCAAAAAGACATTCGTTCCCTCCTAGGAAGTCAAAAGTGTTTACATTTATATGTCGCATAAATACTTTTTAGTCGATCTTAAAAATACTGAAGGTTATTTCTTATCTCTCCAGTTAGTTTTGTGTCACGCTAGATGCAGGTACCGAATATTGATGATAGCAACGGGTCTCCAATTTGTTGATAAACAACAATCAAGTCACGTCGTGGGTGGTAAACGGGTGCGTCTAAACTTTATGGATTTCCTTTTCGAGATATCACGACTATACAATGTATAACATCCACACATTCACTATATTAAAAAAAATACTATATACTTTGTATTGCACATCCAATCACATAATCACTTATATTATCCTATCCTTGCCGTTGGCAGAGTTGGTTAATGTTGAAGTTGAAGGAAATATAGTGGAATTAAACGCTGCGGCAAGTGTTTTTTCAATTAAATGAAGATGAGTTTTAAATGATTTTTGTTTGATATTGGAATGTACTGGGCAAATTGTCGGCAAAGTTGAAAGAATTTACATATATGGTTCGTGAAATATTTTTACTGTTCTCGAAATTTAGTAGTCTTTCAGTAGTCTGTATTATTGCATATTATTCTAATTTGGAGTGTGTACGTGCGACGTATTCCACACTCAGACAGTAATATACAAATTAATGTACGCATATTTTGGCATCAGTATAATACAGTGCATGCTCTGCATTGATCGCAGATTATTAGGGGGACTAACTGTGGAACCTCAAAAAAGTAGAATTTCCAATAACGTTATTTCTTTCTTTCGTTCATTGTTCACGCATCCACCACTATTACTTGAAGTTGAGTTGGGCTTATGCTAAATAAAGCTCAACCAACTTATAATTCGCCATGTTACAGCATCTTCCGGATTTCCTTGGAATTCAGTTCCACATGGCAACAATATAAAATACAGTTTCCTAAGAATATTTTTTAAAGTTATTCCAATGGTTTAAAATGGTAGTTGAAGAGAAAATATCCTACATCCGGTCACATTTTACCAACGTAATACGGTACACCACAATATTATTAATTTCCATTAATATATGGTAGGTAGGAAGATGTTTAACATTAGTTACAATTTGTTACAGTTTGCTACTTTTCAATGTGACCATTGACCTTTCAACCTTTCGACCTTTTGAATTAATGAACCGTATGCAGATCGACAAGCCGATTCCAAAAACCAAACGGCAAGTCTCTATACAACCTTCGGTTACCAAAGGTCACCTAAAGTTCAAGGTCATCAAACGTTCCCTGAAATGACCCGAATAAAAATTCACCGGATGCGTCTCGGGCAGACGATCACATTTCTCGACGTCTCAGCCCCTGAAAATGCTTGGTCCAAGTTTTATCGCATTTTATAACTTTTAGTGACCTTGAACTCGCGCGGAATAAGTTCGATTTTTACGAAACGTCAAGCTCCAACTGGTCTATCATAATCCAAATTTATAAAACGGTGAAATCAGCCATCACAATAGGGCACACATTCGCAAAATGGCCGACCCATGTTGGAACAAACTTTTTCAATCCGAGTTTCGGTTCTTGATACACACTCACGCACATCAATGACTGCATAGGTTATCTTGCTGAAGCAAGGAACCAAAAATTTTTAAAAATATCACATCGTAACGAAATTAGCGTTTTGAAATATGCCCATATACGAACGTGTTATATTGATACATTTAGTTATTGTATATGACAAGTGTGAGGTGTATATATATGGGCATACACATGTACGTATATGTTTGTATATATATTTATGATCGGAATATATGTATATATGTTTATATGTTGGATTGTGTACATGTATATTTTTGGCATATACATAACATTGATTCAGTTTGTTATTTACATTCTCAAATGCCTAAACTATATATGTTATATGAATTTATTACGTAAATTAGGTTGATTTCTAACTCTGTATACTGTCATTTCATATACGGATTGAACATGACATATTATTTTGGTATTTTATTTATTTCCAGTTAACTGCGCCTAACTTCCTACGCTGCATCTTTTATTATTGAAAGTAGAAATAAAATATGGATGGAAAAATATCTGATGGGTAAATCCCCTTATTTTCAGAAGGGTGTGTGGTATCCCCCTCTTTTCGTGTAAACACTGGCCAGTACCAGGGTTCACGCTTCGCATTGTTCTACAAGCTAATTGTTTGTAGAATGTTGTATTTAGCTTGTAGAAAATAATGGCACAGGCTGTTTTTAACAAGCACAATTGTTAGTGTATATCATTGTATCCATTGCCGAAGCTAGTACATTGTTCGATTTAGCTTGTAGAAAATATTGGCACTAGCTAGTTTTAGCTTGTGGCGAAAAATAGGAGATTTTTGACCCCTGGTATAAATAGAAATTAACCTATTTTAAAATCAGTACTGGTTTAATAATTTCATCCCAACGTCTTTGTTGCAGTTCCCGTTCACAAGAGACTCTCAATGCCACTAGCCATGAGCCAGAGTATCAAGCTCATCGACGAGAACGGAGTCTGGTGCGAAAGTGGACTTGATGTAAGTATAGTGGCCGAGTAGATAAGGTTCAAATGACCTTTGACCTCCACCAAAATAACAGAAGTCTTATATGCATTGGGATCAACCTTCATACCAAGTTTGAACGTTGTCGGACTTTAGCCTTGTGAGAAAACGTATTTACGAGCCATATACCAGGATATATCTGTACTCTGGTTGTAAGGACCGGACATCATTTTAGTCTTGATAAAGACGTTCTTTAACAAAATGGTGTGTTAAAATTGCCAACTGCGAAAATCTTAATATATTGCAGTTCCCATTCACAAGAGACTCTCAATGCCACTAGCCATGAGCCAGAGCATCAAGCTCATCGATGAGACCGGAGTCTGGTGCGAAAGTGGACTTGATGTAAGTATTATACTGCCCCACCATGACAAAAGGAAGCAACTAACATTTGTTATGTCTTGAGTTATCCAGGCAAGAACGTTTTGTATACAGCCATGCTTGTGTGTAGTCAGCCATGCATGCTCACACGCTGTGCTATGATAGATTGCATTGACATGTGTTGTTTTACTGTAGCTACTCCCTTCTGTGGTGGTTTTATTGAAGAAAAGTGGACTTATTTCCTATTTGTTATGGTAATTACTACGTAATTAGCGGAGTATAAATTTAGATTTTTAGTTTATGCGTAATATGATATAGTTAAACAACGCATGCACCAATAAAAACAATTTTGAAAAAATGTTAAGTTACTTCCCTTTGTCATGGTGGGGCAGTATAGTGGTACAATGCTGTGGCCGAGTGGATAAGGCTGGTGGCTCTAGAAGCTACTAATCTCAGCAACTGGGATATCTAGGGTTCGAATCCCGGATCGGGACCACTAGTAGTGTGTTTTTTATCCTAGAGCAATCGCGGTTTTCCCATGCGAACGACTTTCTCAAATTAAAAAAAATCAAATTAAACGCCTTTGCTTCCCTCACTTCGGTGGTCGGTTAGCGACGTAAAATTAAATAAGCCTTACCATGTATCATGCAGGATTCAAATTCTTTAGGAAGAAATCTGTTTCTTACATTTTTTTCTGTAAGAAACTGGATGGCACATGGCACAGTTCTTGTACTGTAGCTTCTAGAAACTAAATAAATTGGATATAAAAACTTGACTTGATGTAAACATAAAGGTTTCTGTTTCTGTAGAATACTGAACTGGACTCCTCACTTGAGTATGGCGTTCAGGATGACTACGGTATCAGATGTGATATAAAACCTGATCTAAAACAAACCCGACAGTCATAACGTTGATAATTGTCTTTAAGTTAAGTTAAGTAAGAAAGGATCAGAAAGAACAATGTCCTTATAATATGACCCTGAACCTCCATCACCCAACGGGCGTCCTATATCCACCCACAGTCAGAAAAATACCTATCAAGACCATTGTTAAAGGCATTGACACTATCCACACAAACTAATGACCCAGTCAAGCCATTCCACTCATTAACCACTCGCTGTGAGAAGGTAAGCTTCCTGACATCTAACCTGGAATAATGCTTACACAATTTAAGACTATGACCTCTGGAACCAGAGTAACTAGCCAGTGTATAGAAATAATAAAATCTCAAAAAACACCTGAATAAGATCACCACGAATACAACAAAGTTCTAAAGGTGTAAGCTTTATATAAGTCAATCGTTGCTCGTACGATAGAAAACTAAGGGAACTAACTAATTTAGTAGCCCTTCTTTGTTTTGTTTCAGTTTCTGTTGGACCTGAATGACTATTTGGTCGTTGGTGTCGTTGGTATGCAGGGCAGCGGCAAGTCCACCCTAATGTCGGTCCTGGCGGGAAACGGCATGGAGGACAAAGAAAAGTAGGTCACCGTGGTTACAATATATGGGTCATTCCGTGTCAAAACAACCAGTTTTCTGAAAATTGGTACGGGTCACCTCTTAGATTTGGCTGAAATTCACATATCTCGTAGACCCATGTCTATAATGAACACATGCAAAATTTTAGACTCCAACTCTAATTAGTTTCGGAATTATGGCACGTTGAAGTTGGGTGGTACGCGTTCTAAATATGCGCGTGATTCGCGTCATGGCATACTTTGCGTTTTGTGATGCTTTTTTGGGAAACGTTAAGACGAGTAATAAAGCTGAAAATTGGTACGCAGGGTAACTTTTGCCCCAATATTCCAAATCTGGCATCTAAACTAGTCTATCACATCCACTTTTTTTCATAGGCTGCTCAAAACACAAATTTGTTGAGACGTGCAAGACATTTTCCATTTTCAGTGTCCCATATATCCATAACCGATAATCAGAAAAGCTTCATATTGGCCATGAATGCTATATAGGCATATGGCATTACCCCCAAATAAGTAGAGAGCTCTCACTCTTTTCATTTTTTGGGGGGGAAGTTGACAAAGTTGGCACCAGAGGGAAAATGTTGAATAAAGTTGAAGTTCGGGATGACCTTTGACCTTTGCAACAGTTACACACCAACATGATACTTACATAATTTGTTTATATATGTCTAATGAACTTACTGGTATAAAAATATTTTTGGTGTCTCTTCTCCTTCATGGTTAGGCATCATTTCGATATTTTGAATTTTGAATTGAAGTTGTGTGCGTGATTCGCGGCAATGGCAGATTTTGTGTTTTGCAATGCTTTTTTGGGAAACTTTTAAGAAGAGTAATAAAGCTGAAAATTGGTACACATGGTAACTTTTGCCCAAATATTCCAAATCTGGCATCTAAACTAGTCTATCACATGTATCCACTTTTTTTCATAGGCTGCGCAAAACACCAATTTGTTGAGACGTGCAAGACATTTTCCATTTTCAGTTTCCCATATATCCATAACCGATAATCAGAAAAGCTTCATATTGGCCATGAATGCTATATAGGCATATGGCATTACCCACAAATGAGGAGAGAACTCTCACTCTTTTCATTTTTTTGGGGGAAGTTGACAAAGTTCACAAACTTTGATGTTTTTTCAACATTTTCTCTCTTCAAAATGATGCCTAGCCATGAAGGAGAAGAGACACCAAAAAGATTTTCATACCAGTAGTTCATTAGACATAAACAAATTATATAAGTTTCATGTTTGTGTGTAACTGTTGCCTAGGTCAAAGGTCATCCCAAACTTTGATGTTTTTTACACATTTTCCCTCTGGAGCCAACTTTGTCGCCTTCCCAAAAAAAACGAAGAGTGAGAGCTCTCTACTTATTTGGGGGTAATGATATATGCCTATATAATATTCATGGCCAATATGAATCTTTTC
Source organism: Scotoplanes globosa (assembly GCA_027575025.1). NCBI lineage: Eukaryota > Metazoa > Echinodermata > Holothuroidea > Elasipodida > Elpidiidae > Scotoplanes > Scotoplanes globosa. The sequence goes on along the minus strand of JAODAI010235952.1, from coordinate 3,983 downwards.
TGATTATCGGTTATGGATATATGGGTACTGAAAATGGGAAATGTCTCGCACATATCAACAAAATGGTGTTTTGAGCAGCCTTTATTACTCTTCTTAAAGTTTCCCAAAAAAGCATCACAAAACACAAAATCTGTCATGACGCGAATCACGCGCACATTTAGAACGCGTACCACCCAACTTCAACGTGCCATAATTCCGAAACGATTTAGAGTTGGAGTCTAAAATTTTGCATGTGTTCATTATAGACATGGGTCTACGTGATATGTGAATTTCAGCTAAATCTAAGAAGTGACCCGCACCACCCCTGGTTGATTTGACACGGAATAACAACTGTAACTTCTTTGTAGATGTACAGAAAATATACACATCAATCAATTACCGAGATACCTGTCTTCCATCAATTTCTCTCCGACAGGTTCTACGCGAGCGTATGGACGGCCACATGAAGGAGGCCCTGCACCGTCACATGACCATGATGGCCGCTAAGTTGGAGTGCGTCAACCTGAGGCGCCTCGAAGAGTACTACGAATACGGTAACCCCGGTGACCCCTCCTCCCGCGGCTGCAGCACCCCTCCACCGTTCAACCATTATCTCGCCAACCCTGCCGCTGTCCAGCCAGAGGCTAAGGGCGAGAAGTTTGATGCGCCCCGCTGCAGCAGTCCCGTGAAGGGGGACGGCACGGGAGGGGGTGGGGCGGGGGGAATGGTGCCGATGCCCTCGCTGCCCAGTCCCCTGCTGCCGCGGGAGGGGGACAGTGCCCAGGAGTGTCAGAGCAAGCTGCAGCTGTCGCGCTACCTGGAGCAGTTCTACCAGGAGATCCAGACGATGCACGCCCGGGAGAGGCGACAGGAGCGACGCCTCCGCGACATGGAGCAGCGGCTGGCCCGGCTGGAGCAGCAGCAGGGCGTGGCCTCGTCCCCGCAGGCCACGGACACGAACTCCGCCTCCCCCCAGCCGGCGCCCTCGAACCGTCACTGCAACGGCGTGTACGTCTGGCGCCTGGCCGGCTACCGGCACATGCGCGACGAGGCGACGCGCGGCGGCACCAGCGTCCAGCACAGCAGCGGTTTCTACACATCCTACTACGGCTACAAGCTCTGCGTGCGGGTCAACGTCAACACCACGGACTGCATCCGCGGCGCGTACATATCCCTGTTTGTCCACTTCATGAAGGGCGAGTTTGACGCGGTGCTCAACTGGCCCTTCTCCGGCTCCATCAGCCTCTCGATCCTGGACCAGACGGAGGACTGCGCCAAGCGGAAGCCCCTGAAGGAGACCCTGGTGGCCAAGGCGGAGCTGCAGGCCTTCCACCGCCCAAAGTCCAACCGCAATCACAAGGGCTTCGGCTACATGGAGTTTGCGCCGCTGTCGGTGCTCGAGAACGGCGCGTACGTCCGGCACGACGCCCTGTACATCAAGGTGGAAGTCAAGATGGGACAGTCTGGATGATGATTCAGTCTGGATGATGATTCAGTCGGGATAATTGAATGTATACATGTGCGATGCCGATGTAGTCCCGCGTTAAGTTGGGACGGTCTGGATAGTTGGATGTGTGGATGACGTACACTCTCGTTAAAGTTGGCAGTCCTGATGATTGGATAATGTGTATGTGATGTCAATCTACATAGCGTTTGCGCCACCGTCGATTCTCGAGAACCACGAGTACGTCAGGCACGACGCCTTGTACATCGAGGTGGAAGTCGAGATGGGACAGTCTGGATGATTGAGAATGTATCAGGGTTCGAAATAAGAATCGAAAGAGGCAAGGCCAAAATTACCAGATTACCAGGGCAGACAGTTGTAATCATGAAGGGGGCACTTAATAGCACAGAAAGTCAATGCAAAATTTGGCCTTCGATGTACAATTATGTTGGAGGGCATCCAGGCCAAAGTGAACGGCACAGAGGCCATGGCCTTCGGTGCCTCCGGTTATTTTGAGCCCTGATGTATGCGTGATGTCAACCCGCGTTAACATAGGATTCATTGTACTTCAGTCATGATAATTGAATGTATCGTTAAGTTGGGACACCCGCGTTAAGTTGGGACAGTTGGGAGAATTGAATATATGTGTGATGTCGTGGGACACCCGCGTTAAGTTGGGACAGTTGGGAGAATTGAATATATGTGTGATGTCGTGGGACACCCGCGTTTTAGTTGGGACAGTTGGGAGAATTGAATATATGTGTGATGTCGTGGGACACCCGCGTTAAGTAGGGACAGTTTGGATAATTGAATGTATGCGTGATGTAGGCTCTCATTAAGATTGGCCGTCGAGATGGTTGGGAATGTATGCGTGGTGTCTGTCCGCGTTACGATGGGGTAGTCGTGACAACTGAATGTATACTTGATGCCGATTCACGTTAATTTGAGGCAGTCATGATAAAATTGAATACCGTACATGCTTGCTGTTGATCCGTGTTGAAATGGGGCAGTCATGCTAATTGAATGTATGCGCGATGTCGCTCTCGAACCGCGGTAAGGGGGAGCATTCGTGATAACTGAGAATGTATGTGTAATGTCGATGTAGAACCGTATTAAGAGAGGGCAGGGCACACATGCTGTTTAAAAGTATGTGCGATGTCGATGTACACCCGCGTTAAGAGGGCGCTCTTGATGATTGAATGTGTGTGTGATGTCAATGTAGACACACATTAAGATGGGGGCACTCTAGTGGATTTGAATGTACGTTTGCATAATGTTGATGTAGACTCGTGATGATTGAATATATGTACATGTGTGATGTCGATGTAGACCCGCATTAAGATGGGGGAACTCGTGATGGTTGAATGTACATACATGATATGATGTCAATGTAAACTTGTGATGATTGAAACAACGATCTATCTATCTAACAAAAACTAGATAGATTAACTGCCACAGTGTAGAACTGAGGCATGCATGGCGCTATGTGACATCATCTGACAGTGCAAGTATGCTGTGCAATCGATTGTGCAATCGTCCATCTCGGGCACAAGAATTTTTTCACATGTTACGTTGTCGAGAAATAACATTGCTGAAAATGGGCGTGTCGAAACGTTCCTTCTGTTACGTTTTTCTAGATTTCGATGTCGGATTATGAAAGACTGGTGTAGATTTTGTAGAAGGGGTGCTAATTTGGGAATTTCCTGAACCTAACTTTTGTTTTCTAATTAGTTTACCTTTTGTCCACAATATGCCTATTCCCGTCTCTATATTAGGAATAAAAAATGCATCTGGGATGGGCCCTCATGCATATTTCATTTTCTGCCAGTTTCTCCTATTGGGCGAGACGTCTAGTTTTTATATGACGTCAATGGATTGAACGTACATGCGTGATGTCGAAGTAGACCTGCCTGCACTAAGATGGAGGCACTCGTGATGATTGAATGTATGTGATGTTGTTGGAGACACTCATGACGATTGAATGTACACGGGTGATGTTGTTGTAGACCCGCATTAAGATGGAGGCATTCATGATGATTGAATGTATATGGGTGATGTTGTTTATTGTTGTAGACCCGCCTTAATTAGATGGATGCACTCATGAAGATTGAATGTACATGGGTGATGTTGTTTTAGACCCGCAATAAGATGGAGGCATTCATGATGATTGAATGTACACGGGTGATGTTGTGTAGACTCACAATACGATAGAGGCACTCATGATGATTGAATGTACATGGGTGATGTTGTTCTAGACCCACATTAATAAGATGGAGGCACTCATGATGATTGAATGTACATGGGTGATGTTGTTGTAGACCCGCATTAAGATGGAGGCACTCATGATGATTGAATGTACATGGGTGATGTTGTGTAGACCCGCATTAATTAGATGGAGGCACTCATGAAGATTGAATGTACATGGGTGTTGTTGTAGACCCACAATATTAAGATGGAGGAACTCATGAAGATTTAATGTACACATTTTATATTCCAGTGGCTCTAACTGGTATATCAAAGGCTTTGGGTGGCTCATATAACCACTGCGTTGAAAAGGGCC
>JAODAI010235730.1:0-10334 GCA_027575025.1 Scotoplanes globosa | reverse complement strand
ATACATAACCGTCTTGCTTGTTACATAATTAAAATACTACACTTGTGACATGAATTTGTCAGTAAATTATTATAAATATAAAGAGCAGTTTTACCTTTCCGGAACTTTTAACTCCTTTAATTATACACAAGTAGACCAGAATCCATGCACCAATCAAACATAGTACCATCTGCCAGTTCATGCCACCTGGATCATCTAGGCCAGTCGATAAATGGATTTGCAATATTTTTCGCCTGTTGGGAGATTAAATAAATGTTGTGCATTGTTACCTGTATTAATAGGTACCTTTTATCGAGTTCCAGAATCAAGTTAATTAAGCATGGTCTGTTATGTCATCCAGCAAAAATATATATGTTATGGCATTTCATGACAACAGTTTTAGTGTCATGGCTGAGTACTGTGTACCATGCACTTGTGATCCAGATCGCACATATCGTTTCTTGTAAATTGTTGAATTCAATTGATTGGTTAATTGTGTTTAACGGCTTATTTTAGCGCCGTCCTCGGAATATTTTCCTAGTCGAGGATCACTGGATTGTTGGTCATGCTAATGATCTCGTAGGCTGCATATCAAGCGAGAAAGCTATATGTACCATTTTTACAAATATATGATATGACCCGACCGCGTAATTTTATTTTGTTGTCTATACCAGCGTAAGTTTTCATAAAATGGATAGGATTATTTAATTTTCGAAAAAGGTAAATGGATTAGAAAACAAGGATAGGGTTACGAGTTTGCACCAACCTTTGAAGAAATCGACATCGGCCTTTGATAATCCGAATTAAAAATATTGAAAATGTAGCGGACTCGGAAAGTGTTTCCAGAAATGTGTGGGTGTTACTTATTTTTATCGATGTTATTGGTCAATTATCAAAATTTCCCTGGTGTAGACTGGGAAATTAAATTATGCTACCCAACCGCATATTTTTGAATTCCTACTATTTTTTTATTACCAACACCTTTGTATAGATTGAACAAAATTTCATTATTATTCAGGCCTGTCTTATGATATCGTTAATTCATATTGACCAATCATTCATTTTACTTTATATTGAGTATACATATATCTATACTAATTCACGAGCAAGACAGTTTATTGTTTAGATAATGACATTATTGTTTGACACGTTATTATTTACAATAACAACATTATGTAACAAGAGAGTCGAATGACTCAGTTCGATTCCTTGTCATTTGTCATTAAATACTTCACAGCATACCTAAATATGGAGCCGAGGGGTAGGCCGCGCCTATATTCTGAGATATAATTTTCCTATCATCACTGGATTGTTGATCCTGCTCCAATTTGGTACATGCTAAATACTAACACATTTAAAGTCTTTGGTGTGACCCGAGCCCCTAACTTCCGGTAGTTTTGAACCGACGGTGACTTGAAGCCAGGTAGGTCCACCACATTTACCGTCTTTGGTATGACCTGACTTCCAACAGTCTTGACTGCATTTTTTATGGAAAATACCCACAATCACGATGCATGCCCGCACAATAATGACATTTTGATTTTGTTCCGATGTTCGCACATTTAATCATTGCAAAGAACATTGGAATAACTGTACACTATCCTAATTACGCATTTGTACGACTCCAGTTGACCTTTAATGACCTTGCACGATGCAACGATTTCTCTGGAAAATATTCCCAATTACAATGCACACATAATTCTGGAAATTTTATTTCATACAAACGTTCCTACTTGGAATTATTGCCATAAATATCAAGGAATAACTACTATACCATACACAAATTAATTTTAATGACCTATAACTGGTAAACCAATCAACTATTTAAACGTACCCTATGACCTTTACTGATCTTGTAAGATGTGGTGTTTTTAGGGAAAATATTCGTAATCATGTTACACAAACAATGCAGAAATTTAAAATTTGTTCTGATGATCGCACATGGAGTTATTGCAAAAAAATAAAGGAATAGCTGTACCCTGATTACACATTATATCACTCCAAGTGACCTTTAATAATGACCTTCTACGAGGTGACATTTTTTTATGGAAAGTATTCGAAATCACGATACACAAACAATGCAGATATTTTTATTTTATACTGATGTTCGGAAATTGGGTTTTTGCATAAAACGTCAAGGAATAACTTTCCAGTGCTACCCTAATTAAACATCTTTATGACTCCAAGTTACATTTGGTAACCTTATACGATGTGGCGTTTTTTGAAAAATATTTTCAGTCACAATACCGTAAGATGTAGAAATTTCGATATCGTTGCGACGATCGCACATGGAGTTATTGCAAAAAACGCCAAGGAATAAATATACACTACCCTAATTATGCATTGTTATGACTCCAAAGACCTTCAATGACCTTGTACGATGTGGTTATTTTTAGGGAAAATATTCGCAATCACGATGTACAAACAATGCATAAATTTTAATTTCGTTCCGACGTTCGCACATTGAGTTATTGTAAAGAATGTACAAAGGAATAACTTTGTAATTAAAAATATTTATGACTCCAATTGACCTTTGGTGACCTTGTACGATGTGGCGTTTTATATGAAAAATATTCGCAATCACAATACACATACAATGCAGACATTTTGATTTCGTTCCGACGTTCGGACATGGAGTTATTGCAACAAATGTCAAGGAATAACTGTCCACTACCCCAATTATACATTTTTATGGCTCCACATGACCTTTAATAACCTTTAATGACCTTGTACGATGTGGCGTTTTTCTGAAAAATATTCCCACTCACGATACACATACATTGAAGATTTCTTTTTCTGACGTTCACACGTGGAAATATTGCAAACAAGAAACATGCAAAGTGCATGATGATTTATTATCTTTGTTTTGGCCTTCGCCATTGTATAATAGCCTACGCTCTAGCTTTAACTATAATAAAGCCCCGCCCACTCATTAATATGCGAGCTAGGTATCATCGTCAAAATCAATAGGCTTCCTAACCGGCTCGCATGCGTACATTTTTTCCAGACTACACCAGGAAAAGCCTCATTTTTTTAAAAGGTTAATTGATTAGAAAATAGGGTTAGGGTTAGGAGTAAACTCCAATTTTAGTCCCATTTGAGGGAATCGACACCTGTCTTTCATAATCCGACTTCAAAACAAGTTGTGGGCGTTGTCCGTTTCTATCGATGTGATTGGCCTAATTGTTAAATTTGTCCTGGTGTAGCCAAATATCAACTTAATCCGACCTACGATTATTGAAATATCGTGTTCACAAGCCATTTCTTGAGATTTTCGCAATAGGATCCGCCACTCATTAATATGCATATAATCACCAGGAAGATAAGTTTCTTCTGTGAGCCATAGGGCACCGGCACAAGGTTTCCAAAATCTGACAAAAAATGCGAGGACTAGCTTCGCCTGTACAAAATGTAATAGAGTTCGCATCAGCCACTTCACGACACAACCTGATGTCTATGGGTGAGGTAGGATTCAAACCAGCTCAGATCTGATCCACAGATTCCAATTATATCGTGAAGGATTGGCAGTATGATGGAATGATCCATGGCAGGGTTTCCGCCAGGGGGTAGGGGGATTTATCCCCCTCTGAAAATAGGGGGTTAGATTTTTGTTTTAATCCTGAAAATGAAAAATAATAGATAAATCACTGCAATATATGTTAGGGTACAAAAATAGCTGTATTCATCAACCGAAGTACAAATAAACACCACAAATACAACTGCATGACTTTTTTTGTTAGTGGAAACTAAAAACTGAATCTGCAACAAATAAATATATCGGAAAAACTTAAGTTTTTTGTTAACCCCCTAATTTCCATCCTTGTGGAAACCCTGTATGGTATCAAAGGTGATGCCTAAATCCAATAATACCAGCCGAGTAACTTTCTGATCATCCATTTTATGGAGGATAACGTATTGGATCTTTATCATCTCTGTCTCTGGCCCGCTGGGATTACTTCGATAAGCCGACTGGACTAACTTTAGAACACTTTAAAACACCATTTATAATATAATGTCACGGCATTCACGGTATTATTATTATAGTAATTCGTTGTAAACGTGAACAGTAGTTTGTACTATGTATGGTATTAGCATAATACAAAAACAACTATTTAATGGAAATAGTAACAAGAATCAATTAAGTTTGTTTTCATAAAGTTTTAAAAACAAAATAAACAAACAATATTTAATATAGGTTTGTATTCAAAGTCTAGTGGTCTTCGATTTGACCTTTTAGTATTTACGGTATATATTTAGAGTATATGCCTATGTCTTAACATATTTAATACGTGTTTGTTGAAACTGTTCAAAGTCAAGTAATATAGGTCCTCTCATTGGTTTGTATTTTTCGGTATTTATTCAAAGTACAATACTGATTTACTCCTTGCTGTTGTAATATGTTAGCCTGGTGTTTATTCAAAGTAAACTTTTCTAACTATATATTACTGATACCGGGACCCCTTACTTTGTTTATGTTTTATCTATATCGTATACGTTATACACATTTTAGGGCGAGTCTTTATAGGAAGTACACAAGTAGGCCTATAGACACGTTCCCAAAGAGGCCTATAAATACACTCTAAAAACAAAAGAGTGAGAATTCACTCTTTAAAAGTGGTCCCTGGCTACACTCCGTAAAAATAGTGCGTTCTCACTCGTAAAAGAGTGGGTCTGGACTATTATAGTCTAGATCAACTCTTTTTCGAGTGATAACTCACTCTTTTACGAGTGATAACTCACTCTTTCAAGGAGTGTAGCCAGGAACCACTCTTGAATAGTGAATTCTCACTCTTTTGTTTTTAGAGTGTAGTAACACACTTCGAACAGAACAGCCAACAACCACCTTGTGTATATAGGCAACCACCAATTCACTCACCCAAGTAGATAATGTGACACCCAAACCCTCTAATGTGAACTAGAGTATATTAATAGGTATGTACGTACTCTATAAAATGCCTTTTGAATGTCTAAATCACCAGGCTACATCAACCGGTTTCCCAACATCCACGTACCTTGTAACATCTTTAAGAAATTGCAGAATGCTTAGATTAAAGGCAGGATCTATTCTTCCCAAAACTATATGCTGTGAATCACTGATTAAGGAATGACTATCCCAAAACTTCACTATGGAATCCTTAATAATGGACTCCATAATATTACAAACCACCCCATAGTTACTGTAAGGCTAACCGGCCTACCCGACTGACTATGATCCTCCCTTCTGAATATAGGAGTTACATTGGCACACCTCAAATCTTCCGAAACTCTAATCAAGTAATCCATAAAACGCTGAAAAATATGCCTAGCTGTCGGCCGGAAACTAAAAAATGCGAAATATTTGCCATTTTGGTCATATAATCTCGATATACTATAGGCAAATTGAAGAGTTAGTCAACTTTCATTCTGTTAATATATCAAGTTTTGTCCCGTGGCACATGGGGTAGAGTTTAACGTCTTGTCACTCCCCTTGCATGGTTTAGACGGTCAGCTACATAACGTAATGGCGTTTCAGGAACTGTATAACCATGTCATCGGATGCCCTTCCCGACGTCAACATATGACCCTCGGTGGACCAGGGTGGTTCAGTATAGTACAGATAAATCGAAATAAAGTACCTTACTCAAGGATACACGCCGAAGCAACCAACAGCAGCGCTCGTATTCTAAACCGTAATAAATAAAATAATATATATATATATATATATTGCAACACCAGCATGGCTTTCTCATCCAGTCACGGATACACAGTGTCCGTGACCATGGTATAAATCTGCCCTCCCGACCCAGGGCAAAATACATAACTGACATTTTATTGTTTTCCAGTTGATGCGTTTATAAAACCATCCTGCATTTAAAGATAATTATCGATCTATTGTACTGCAGTCATACAGAATGTTCCTGTCTTGAATATATTAAAGTGGTACAACTAGCGTACCAAAGGCTTTTGATGGTTCGTATAACCTCTGCGATGAAAAGGGTCAGGAAACCTAAACAATCAATCAATCAATCAATCGTTGGTTCTTTGTGTTTCCTTTCTTGACATTTGTAAGCAGCGCACCATTCATAAAGGGCCAAGTATCAGCCATTCCTTAGGCTTTCTGACACCGGGAACCTATGATATATATGCAGTTATGTTGATTCGCAATGTTTATATATGCAATGGTACGGTCGATCTAAAGGGCCGTTTTACCTAAATGTGTAATAACTATTGTTATGACGTATAATATATTTTGCCTATACCATATACCTCAATTTTACAAAAAAGTGTTAGTAGTGCCCTTTGGGGTTTATATATTATTTTATTTGTCGTGTTGTGATCATATTTCAACAACTATATCCTTTATATAGCGCACCAGAGTAAGTGCTACCTGCAGACACTGAAATGCACGATCACCACCATACGAATATGCGATCGACCCAAAACTTTATGATTTAAAGTCCAAAGCCATACTGTAGCCACTTAAACGCGTACCTGGAGGTTATATTTGCAGTTATGCTATATGATATAATGATTTAAAAATACATATATTTCTTACATAGTATGCATGTACCATCACGCGGTATCTCTCGACACCAAATTCCGGTAGTATTTATATGTGTATTTTAATGACTTGGTGTCATTCAACACACTTAACATCTTCGTACCTTGTCGTACTAGGTCGAGACAAGCGGTGCCTGTTTACTCGAGCCTATTGTCAATAACGCACGAGTTTTACTATACGTGATAATACAATGTTGATAGAAAACGTATTCATAGTACACAATACGTATAAATATGATTTAATATATGCATAGTAATGAAAAGGTATTAGCACGGAAGTTTTGAATTAGGCCTATAGCTATTTTCTTTTCTTAAACCTAAATGTACACATTTTACTAAAACATGTTATCATAAAAACATGTTGTTTAATTTATTGCCTTTGAAAACGACCATGGGTCACTTTATATACGGAACATTTAATTAACTTGATTGTATTACATGACCAAATATATTATAATATAGTAAATTAACGTGGAAACCTAACTATTATATTATAATGACCCAGCGTACAATATAATCTTCGAGAGAAATTCCTCTAAATACGGGATGGGTTCTTCCCCAAATTGGGTGAAATAGAGAGTCAAATCATAAGAATGAAACCAATTCAACCATGGTTTCATGTGTCATTTAAAAGAGATCAAACCTGATATTGACAACAACAATATTAATTTGACCAATATAGTTGGGTCATTTTATTTGACCCAACTGCGTGGGCTGGTGGGACTTTTGTTAGAAGGCATTATGTTACCGTCCCTATATGGAATTAGTTATGTCTACGTTAAGGTGGATGGGTGTTCCTGAATCAGAAGTTAGGATTGTGGAGGGCCTTTATGAAGGTGCATGGGGTAGGGTTCTGGTTGGTTCAGGGATGTCAGAAGATTTTGGCGTTAAGGTAGGGTAGTGCATGCCCTCAGTATACTGTTGTGGTAATGGCAGTGATTAGCAGGAAAGTCAGTACAAAGAATGTCCTAAAAAGCTGCTATATGACGACGACCTAGCAATAGGCATGAATAGTAAGCAGGAGTTGCAGGGGGTGCTCGTAGAATGGAAGGGTTTATTTGAGAGGATGGGTTGCACATGAGCCTGGATAAGACATATGCTTTATTAGTGGACGCGCAACGACAGGAGTTGGGTATAACTATAGTAGTCAGAACTATTAACGAGAGGGATAGTTTTGCGTATCTGAGAGGGATGATTTCTGGGGATGGGCGGTCTGATGGGGGAGGTGTGCATAATGATCCAGTCGAGGGCTCTGATCTGGAGAAATGTAGAGGGGGTTACACATATTTCTAAGAAACTAAAAGGGAAAGTATTGGGTACATGTGTTATCCCAGTATGTATTTATGGGCTTGAGACAGTGGCTCTGTCAGAGGCTCAACAACAGCGACTCCAAGTATGCGAAAATAATTGGATGTGAAAGATTGCGGGGTTAAGCGGATGGATAGAAAAGGGTTGGAGGATATTCAGGAGGAGATTTAGATGAATAGCAGTACTACATATAAGGTAATACGGGGGCTCATGAGGTATGTTAGGCATGTGGAACGTATGGAAGAAGGGCGACTCCCGAAAATGGCGATATCACATGCGGAGGTTGATAGAAAGGGTAGGGGGAGACCTCGTTTGAGATGGAAGGATTGTGTGGAGGTAATGGAGACTGGAGGGTCGTGGCTACGGATAGAGGGAGGTCAGAGAGCTTTGGCCTATGATCCGGCTGTCGGTTAGTAAATACTCAATATCAAAAAACGGCGATACCAGTTGGTTGAAATGCAAATCTGTTGGTAGGCTTTTAGGAACAAATCATAACATCAACCGTATAATTGATATGACCAATGGTGCTTTCCACACTATTTTCCAATATCTTCAACAGCAAGTTATGTAAAGACATTAAACTACGCATCTTGGATGCTCTTATAAAGAGTATATTCTTATATAATTGTGAACTATGGGGAATAACAAAAGATATTGACCACAGAATTGACACTTTTCAAAGAGACTTCTTCGCAACGTCCTAAAAATCAGATGGACAAACAATAATTGGATATCAAACGAAGAACACTACCGTCAAACTAATCAGACATATTGGTCATCTATAGTTGCTCATATAGAAGACTGCGTTTCTTTGGACATGTTTCCAGACTTTATGATGATGCCCATAAAACTATCTGTTTCAGATTATTTTTTTATGTTTTCAAGTTCGAGCATGTCGGAAAAACTCATTCTAGATCACTGTTCCAGAACATCAGAAAGAGTAGAAATTCGTCCTAAATACTACATATCAATTAATGAGTATTATACAACACCCAAGATTATTCTAGATATTTGATTGGTCAATTATGTGTCACGTGATGTTAATTATTTTGCACCATTACACGATCTACTTCTAACGGGAAGTTGTAAAATGCACCCCGTATTCATTAAAACACTGCACTATCCGTACGGTAGCCTGATGTGTGGACCGGTGTTTCTATCAATGTTAGGTGCAGTCTAACCGGATGGCCTGCCGATTTTGAGTGAATAAAGGGGATCATTTATAACTATCCTATAGCGAACGACGACACAAACTACAATGTCCTATTTTTCTATATATAGGCCTAATTCAAATCAATAAAAGTGTGTTGTATAAAACAAATAATGAATGTTTTGCATCTGCCTCGTTGAATGGAATCAGTGCAATCTTTCAACTCATGAAATATTCTGCCCCATTGCACTCATAACCATTAATTATTTGTATACCATGCAATTAACGATTTACACAAGTTTCAATTATATAGCTTACAACTGAGCATATTTATATGGTTGTGTATGGGGTGTGGACAAGAAAAGTACTTCATATCATGAAAATACAAATATGAAATCATGTGCATTTTGTCAAGTTCAGAATCCCAAAATATTTCATTCTTCCAGAAATTGAGAAAAATACTATACAAATATAGCGTTCAAAATGACCGAGTAAGCCTAGTTAACATGTCACAAAGCGTTGCCTCCATCGAAGTACCATTTACGAAAGTTGACCATTATACATGTATTGCCTTTTAGGCTTGTAAACGGATTGATGTGATGTTTATCTTGTTTATATATCTGTCCATGATGTCCGGAAAGTTATTCGCAAAAATTGTAAATCATGCATCCTTTTATCTTTCATTTTCGGAACTATTAAACTATGGTAAAGTACACAATAGTCTAACATGCATGCAGAGGGGATGCCAAGGAAAACAAAACTGTAGATTTAGGCTACCATTATAGTTAATAAATAATTAGACCATGCATTATTCTCTTTTTACGTCCACAATTTGACTATGCATATGCCTTGGGTCGGTGCATAGCAACGGCGTTGCCAGGGTTTCCCGACGGGGAGCCGACGTTTCCAAGGAAAGTTTTAGTCTTATCATATATGACCTATACTAAAAATATTAACCATGCTGACGGATAGTAGTATTTTTTTGTATTCGTAAAGACCAATCGCATAAATTTTAATACAATTTGAGACTCTGTCAGGGAATATATTCTCCGTCTGGGAAGCAATCCTACTTTGAGGGAGATATAGCTCAATTCGTCGGGGAAATCCTTGTATTTATATCATAGCCTATTTATTCCACGGTGTATTATAAAAATACACACAAATTCAAGTTTATTTCCATCTTGTACAATATTCAATTAAAATAAGAATAATAACTAAATGGAAGAAATGAAGATAAATGTATCAGAAAATGGAAGAGGACTGAAAAGCAAAGCTTGTACTGGCAGGCCCCTAGGTGTTAACAGCAAAATAATGAAATACATTAGAAAAAACATCACCTCTCCCACTAAGAACAACC
>JAODAI010235619.1:0-10335 GCA_027575025.1 Scotoplanes globosa | reverse complement strand
CATCTATTATGCTAACTTCCTGAGTTAATCCTGTATAAACAGTTTCACCCAGGCTTCCTGTAGACAATGGCTATACTGGATGCAACAGTGCAGGTGCATATCCGCATACACGTTGTGATATAGCAGAAGTTTGTTTACATAACCAGCATGCATGGCTGCGCAGGGCATGGTATGAATAGAAATTGGAGACTTAGTTTTGTAATGTCGGGTGAGAATTCCAATGTGGCATATTGTGCGTAATGAACCATTCCACATGTTTTTTGAAGTGGGAATTTTTGTATATATGTGTTAATGGTCAGATTATAGAAATTCTGAGCTTGAGCTTGAATGTATATAGTAACCTTGTCAAACCACTGGGTTATTTGACGATCATTGTCTAAATGTCTAATCCGCTTCCATGTAGAGGGAATACTATTAAATTGTAAATGGAAATTAAACTTTATACTCTTTGAATTTTAATGTAGCACCTGCCGCACCACATAAGTCTACTACAAATATAACACCATTATTAAATAAATTTTGATACAAAATTGTATTATTGTATTATTGAAAAAATCTATAATATTTCATTACAAAAATTATCAAAGGGGATTTTGTAAGGAAAAAAATCAAACCAGGCAAAAAGTGTCTCTCCGTAATTAAAATAGTATCAATGTTTATCATCTCGGCAGTCGCAATTGCATTGAAAAAATAATTGTTTGCTAAATTTGCTAAGATTAATATTAAAATATTTTCCATAAACCGTTGAGATTATCACAATAGCACCATACACATGTACATATGAATAACTTTAAGCCCACCTTTATCAATTGTGTTATGGCAGAACGCTTTATCTACTGTATAAGTTGGTTTATATGTACGTCCATTATATGAGATGACGTTGTATACATAAATACGTTCATTAAATACATATAAGCTGGTTTATATGTACGTCCTGTCACTTTCCTCCAACTAGTGGGCTTAGAGTGATGCAATGTTTTTTTAACAATCGTTGCAACACGTTAGGTCCGGGTGCCATTTCTGCTGTCACCCATGGCCTCTGCATAGCGGGACTCAAACTCCACTCATTTTGATATGGAGGCTACATAACAACTAAACCATATTTACCGCTCTAGTTATATTGTTGTTTTGCTAAAATGCTGGCTGCTGTCAAAAAAAACAAGTAACGGGTCATCGATCACTTTCTGTCCCTCTAAAGTAATTTTACAGTATATAAAGGAGAGTACCAAAAAAACAAGTAATGGGCATCGATCACTTTCTGTTCCTGTAAAGTAGTAAGTAAAGGAGAGTATCAAATTAATATGCTTATATTGCATATATACCAGTTCACATACCTAGAGTTGTATCGCAAGTAGCTCCAACAAATCCCGACTGACACATACAGATGAAGTACTTGTGCAGCGGAATACATTCGCCATCGTTACTACATGGATTGGCATTGCAAGGATCGCCAACTGAAATGAATTAAAATGTTATACAATGAGATGTACTTTCCCGATTAATATTACGTGAAATAATACTTGTCAGCTTGCATAGTGTTATTAATAGTTGTCAGTAAGTTCAGCTAATACAATTTAGTAAACAACATGAAGTCATCTTTGGCACCGTTCTTAAATATCTTTAAATAATATCAATTAATTTATTTAAAATATTTTATTGTATATTCAGTCTTTTGTTACTACATTATAATACATTTGACTCACAATAATCAAAATGTGAATCTACTAGTTTATTGGCATTGTATCTCTATCATTGGCCAAAGCTCTCCACCTCCCTATATCCATAGCCATGACCCTCCAAACTCCATCACCTCTAGCCCTCCTAAAGTCCCTCTGTACATAGTCCTTCCATCTCAAACGAGGTCTACCCCTTCTACCAATCTCCACATGTGACATCGCCATTTTCGGGAGTTGACCTTCATCTATACGCTCTACATGTCCAGCCCACCTCATGCGCTCCCTTATCACCCTCTCTGTAAGACTCTTATTCATCCCAATCTCCTCCCGCATATCCTCCTGGAGTCATTGTTGTTGAGCCCTTGACAGGGCCACTGTCTCGATACTGTAAATACATGCAGGGATAACACATGTACCCAATATCTTCCCTTTTAATTTATTAGAAATATGTTTATCTGACATAACCTCCTCTACGTTTCTCCAAGCCAGATACCATGACTGGATCCTTTTACGCACGTCCCCATCCCCAGAAATCCCCCCAGATATAGTTGCGCTATAGTAACCTATAATACTATGCAACTATGAGTATATCTGCAGTAGGCATACCCTACCACAACACTGCACCATGGTAATTAGAGATTGATACCACTACCAGCAATAAACGCAATATAAGCAATGTTGTGTAATTATTAATACAACTATTTGTAGACGCTGGATGCTTTATCAATACAAAGCCGTTAGATAGTTACACCTTCTAAAAAACAAATTACCAATATCATCTTGAAATGATGTTATACAATAGTGTGTAGTTTATAACAGCTTCGGGGGAAATATTCCTACTGACATACTACAAATCCTCTTTGTGGAATAATTGCTTGATGATTTGCAACTACCGCATGTAATCTAAAATTGATGCATGGTTTCCCAAATTCAGGTATATGAAATGGTGCTAGGGCATCTACCCCCTAGACAACACAATTACCCACGGACATCTACGGCTTACCCTAACCCTGTTGCTAACACTAACCCTAAAAGGCTTAAATCTTCTGGGGGGTATAGTTGTCCGGGGGATAGTTGCCCTGACACAGATGAAACTGTTAGCAATGTGAAAATAATCAGTTTGAATGCTTGGTAATATTATAATTGCATACATAAATGGTATAGTTATAAATACACCTACTTCATGACACCCCGTAGTGTACACGTGTAATGCATATAGAGGTATATGGCAACTGCGGGTCTGGGAACATGCTGATCTTTACTGTTTTTGAATTCAATACAAAGGCTATCTGTAATGCAGGATCTCATCACATAATGTGAGGAAAATAAAACTGTGGACGTTGTTTAATTTTCATATACATAGGCTAGTATTTAATTTGCATACTGGTTTCCTCACTTTTGCGATGGGAGCGATACACTTAACATCAATGACAGACCTCTTTCAGTACATTTTCCACATAACTGGATACAGTATTATCATTGTGAGAATAAATATATTGAAAGTTGAACTATTATAATTTATTGTAATGATATGCATTCAAACTTCATTGCAACACAGTGTATTTTTAACGATCATAATATTGCAAGAAAAGGAACATTGATGCATACTATGTGTCTTGACTTCATTTATTTTTGTATTTTCAAATATATACAATTTTAATACTTGTTTCTCTTTTATCATATGGCAACAAAATAGCCTTATAATAACACAAATATTACATCATATTTTTCCTCAAATATTAATTTAAAATATTGGTAGACTTATTGATGCTTCTTTTGAATATTTCCGGACATGAACTTGGATCTTAACTTAATTATTTTTTTATAATATGTAGACCTATCTTGTCATATTTGTAGTTTTCCTTTATGTGTATATTTGCTCTCTAATTACAGTATTTACTACTCCAATTTTCATTAAAAAATATCAAATTAGAAGAAAAAACATTGATTCTTCTGATACCTTTATCATTAAACATAGTTTTACAGTAATTCAATTGTTTGTTATTTACTGTTCATTATCATTATTTCATATATCACTCTCTCGCTCTCTACCTCTTGAATCCCTAACAAGGGATGAGGAAGAAAATGTTAACTGACAGCCGCATCATTCATTGGTCAAAGGCTTCCACCTCCCTCAATCCATAGCTATGGCCCTCCAATCTCCATCACCACCATTTCTCCTGAAATCCCTCTCAACACAGTCCTTTCATCTCAAACGAGGTCTCCCCCTACCCATTCTACCAACATCCACTTGCGACATCGCCATATTCGGCAGTCGCTCTCCGTCCATTCGTACAACATGCCTAGCTCATCTCATTCGCCCCCTTGTCACCATCTCTGTAAAACTCCTCGTCATCCAAATCTTCCCCCAAGATATCATCCAACCTACTCATACCCACCTGCTTAACGCACGCGATCCTTCTCATCCAATTATTTTCGCAAACTTTGAGTCGCTGCTGCTGAGCATCAGACAGAGCCATAAATACATGCTGGAATAACACATGTACCCAAAACTTTCCTTTTAATTTCTTTGAAATCTGAAAAAAACCTCTATATTTCTCCAGGCCAGAGACCCTGACTAAATCCTTTCATGCACCTCCCCATCCCCAGAAAGTATTCCCCAGATACGCAAAACTATCAGTATCCCCCTGCTTAATACCTTTGCCTGCAAGGGTTATACCCAACTCATGTCGCTCTATGCCCACTGATAGCACCTCTGTCCTATCCAGGCCCATACGTAACCCATGTCTCTCAAATAAATCCTTCCATTCTACCAGAACCTCCTGTAACTCCTACTTACTATTCATAACTACTGCTAGGTAGTCTTCAAATAATATCTCTTTCAGTACATTTCTAGTGCCGACTTTCCTGCTGATCACCTCCCTTACTAAAATTAAAAGAAGTGGACTCAGTGCACTATCCTGCCGGAGACCAATATTAACCTCAAATTCTTCTGACACCCCGAATCAACCAAAACCCCACCCGTAGTACCTTCATAGAGGTCCTCCACCATCCTCACTTCCGCTTCAATGACACCCATCCACCTCAACGTAGACATAACTAATTCGCTAGTAACCATATCGTAGGCTTTCTCCAACTCTACAAAACCATACTCCCTTTTACCTCCAGTTTCTTTTCCAACAGCTGCCTAAGTGAGAACAGCCCATCACTTATACCCCTTCCGCTCTGAAACCCCTGCTGTTCCTCCCTGATCTCTGTTTCAACTCTAGTCCTAATTCTTCTATCCAAAATCCTTTTCAGAAGCTTAAAAACCTGTACCAACAGTGTGGTACCCCGGTACCTTCCAAATAGGCACAATCAGGCCAGTCTGCCAGTCCCTTGGAATACTTCCCTCCCTCAAACACACGTTGAGCAATCTCCCTAACCATTTCACTCCTACCTCCCTTGTAGTAACAAACATTTCCACCCTCGTTTCGTCCACACTCGCAGCCTCATCCCTCTTCTTCCTTCTCCGAGCCCAATCCACTTCAATTCAGAGATATCCTTCACCTCAATCTAACCCCTCACTGCGCTAGGTAAGTCCAGATCGGCACCTCCTGCCTAATGGTACAGCTCCCTGGAATAATTCTCCCACACCGTAATTACATCATCCTTGTCAGTGACCAACCTACCATCCGGATCCTTAACCACGCTGCCTCCCTTAACATCTATGCACTCTTCCTTCCTGTTCCGTGCCATCTTAATTTTCATTCCCCCATCATTATCCAGCAGCTTATAAATTTATTCTTCCATATCACACCTAGCCTTTTCTACAGTCTTCCTAGCTGCCCTCTTTATGTGTGACATTAATGGAATAACAAGAAATAAACTTGAAACTAAACTTGACAAACCAAGGCCGTGTAGTCATGCATTTGTACCTTTCTACCATAGCACAGTCAAATAGATGAAAACTCATCTTTTGAGTAACCCCGTCTTGACAAGGAAACCGTAGTAATTGAACTATCAAAAACTGCGATATTAACAATAACCTGAAATTGCCCAATTATCCAATCATCACTGTCCAAGCGAGACTTAAAAACATTGGTGGGTGCATGAGCATGACCGAATTTTTACGCCACTCCAATCACAACATTAATCAATATCTTGTTATAATAATAATAATAATCAATTTGATTTATAGAGAGCCTTACAATGTAAACAAACTCAATGGGCTGTACAATTTGTTTATACACAACTAAGCATATGGGTTTTCAAATTATTTTTGAAAGTATTAATATTTGTCGTCGCACGCAATTTGGAGGGCAGGCTGTTCCATACCTTTCGGGATGCCCCGAAAATGCCTGATCCCCATATAAATTGTTTTTTCTAAACTTTGATGTACATTTTAGAAATTGGGCAGCCGATCTCAGTGCCATACGTGGCTTATACTCTTCAATGACATCACTTAAATAGACTTGGGCCATACCATACAGCGCTTTTACAGTAAGAAGAGCGATCTTGTACCAGATGCGTTGTTGGAGGGCAATTAAGCCCGTGAAAATTCACAATAACAAGTCGTCTCAAGGATTCACACTTCCCGCATCTAGTGACGAGTCGAGCTGCAGTATTCTGTACTCTTTGTAATTGTGAGATTTGATTTTCAGGGAGTCCATAGAGCAACGCATTACACAAATCTAGACGGGACGACACAAACGCGTGGATGTGGCGCACCACTGATGTTGCATCAAGATATCGTCTGAGTTTTCCGATACGATAAATGGAAACCGATGTGGCCCGTACGATACTAGAAACATGGTCCTTCATGCCCAATGAAGAATCGAATGTGACACCCAGATTCTTTGCAATGCGCTGGATTTCAATATCAGAGAAGTAACAATGGTGATTTGGGGAAACATATGGGTTGTAATCAATGTTGAAGTAATGTGAATTACCTCTTTCTTTTTAGTTTGTTCATGGTTATCCATGCTTTGATATCGCAGAGATAAAGTTCTAACCGCGAGATGGCAAAGTTACGTTCGCTTGGATAGAAGAGTACATATAATTGTGTGTCATCAGTATATGTCATGAAATAACTATTTTGTTACTAAATACAGTTACATGTCAATAACATTGGCATACTTACATCGTATCGAGCATATTTCTCCAACAAAACCGACGCTGCATTCACAGAATAGTTCTGCACCCTGATCATCAAAACTGCTATAGCTGTTGTGACACACTCCCGAATTTAAACACATTCCATCTGTTTGGCATCTATTGAGCTGGGGTGATTGAACTGAGTGAAATAATTATAACAAAAACAAACTTACATTTCAGTTCTTTTTTCACTCTAAAATAACTCAATTGAACTTTCATAAATGTGTGTTATATAAGAGTTTCATATTTTATCATGATTGTAAACAATATCTCATAATTCACAGTAATTAGTAATACAATTCTATAATTGATCAAACACCCGTGCTGAGCAATTATATACGTACTACAGCACCGATTACAAGTGACTGGATGTTCTTAAATTGAATGATTAATTGATAAATTAAATTATAACACGCTTAACGAAATTATGTATTTTTTTTCAAAATAGTATTTTACATATAAACCATTTTCAGCCTGTTTACACCAGGGTGGAGTGAAATAAGAAAGATAAAGTACCTTGCTCAAGGGCACATGCCAAAAAGACCAACAGCAGCGGTGGGCTTCGAACAAACGATCTTCCAATCACGAGTCCGTTCCTTTAACCACTAGGCCATCTCGACTTCTCAATTATCATTTAAGAATTTAAAACCATCGGACAACATTATTGAATGTAACTTTGAACCATAAACTTTAACACATGATTTCTGGGCATTCTCATTTAGATTTTACCTGCAAATGGATATGTTCGCTTCTAATTTTAAACACCTTCGTAATATCATTATTTTATAATTGTGGTATCAAAATAAAGCTAACGACTTAATATCCCAATGAAATCACAATTTTTTCGGTGGTCTACATAATAACTGAATTGCCATGGTATGTCACATTGAATTATTAATATCATACAGCGCTGTAATGACTAGAATTAACGACTCCATATATTGGGACTCGGACTCCAATTCGAATTATCACTTGTCTTGAATAGGACTTGACTCGAGTCACAATTTTTTTACTTGACTCGATCTTTTCAAATTTCTAGATTTAATGAAACCAGATAATAACTGGGACTCGAATTGAGTCAGAATTTCAAACGACTCGAGTAGAATGACTTATATACAGTAGTCAAACAATATAACTCGGACTCAAATTCAAATGACTCGAGTTTCGATTGCAGGGACTCAATTACAACATTGATATAATGGTCCACGTTTAATTGTATTGATATCCCTGTATGTCCATTATCGGTGGTTGCACAATAAATCCAATTAAAGTACCGTTGTGAAAATATTACATTATTATACATACTGTATGCGTTTGAAGGAGTCACAAAATGTTGCAGGAAATTACAAGCATAATACTGTACAATGTTTAAACTTCTTACCATAATCCGAGACAATAACACTAAACTACAACATAGATGTGATTTGCTAACTTCACTAATACAAATATTTTATTGGGTACAACATGCTGTGACTTCGTTGTAGTGGTATATTCATACCAAATCACAATTGACCAGCTGTTGGTACTATAGTAGATTAGCTTGGTGGTGTTGTAATAATTATAAGATGATGATGCATATTTCAATGTAGGCTTGGAGGAAATGCATACAAACACAATTGCTTAGTAATGTTTTTAGAATAATTTGTTAATACATAATTATACACAGATAACCATATTTACTATTGCAGCACACCTACCTGTGGAGACTACACAGTTTGGGCCTGTGAACCCATTTGCACATACACATGTGTATTGTGGTATGTATGTAATGCTGCCAGTACTGGTACTGTATGTGTTATAACATGTACCTCCATTTACACAGGGAAACGTCCGACACGAATCCAAGGCAATGTTGGTTCCTGGAAACGTAGGGGAAAATATAAAGAATGCATGTAAAACAATATCTATAAATCCTATACATATATATATATAAATCATACATACTGCAATTAATAAAGATGTATAATTAAGCTTACTACAGGCATGCAACATTAGGAAAAAAATATAAAGTATGTAAAATAATATCAATATCTCTATCTCTCTACCTCATTTATCCCTAACAAGGGGTAAGGTAGAAAAAACTAACTAACTGCTGTATCATAGGTCAAATCTCTCCACCTCCCCCTATCCAAAGCCACAACCCTCCAATCGCCATCCCCACCCGCCTTCTTAAAATTCCTCTCAATACAGTCTTTCCATCCCAATCGAGGGCTCCCCCTAGCTACCCCTTCAACCAACTTTCATGTGCAACATTGTTATTTTGGGGTGTCTGTCTCCATCCGTACGTTTTACAGCCCACCTCATGCGGCCCCTTATCAACCTCTTTGTGTAAGACTCCTAGCTATCCCAATACCCACGTATATCATTTAACCTTCTCCTATATCCAGCCGGTTAATAATGCCCGCAATCCTTATCATCCAACTATTTCACACACTTGGAGGCACTGCTGCTGATCTCCAGACAGAGTCACAGAGCTTCAGACAGAATTTTAAAGCCCTATAAATATATAAATTATACACACTGCAATGAATAATTATGTTTAACCTCAAACTGTAATATAATTCTCTACGACGATATACATATTCATAATTTTGGCTATGCATGCCAGTTAAACCTTCTATACTTCAGTTCAAAGTCAATTTATTTATTTTCGGACATTATCACCAGTCAATTGACTGTATACTTCATATATATATATATATAGGGTATATTTAACATATAAAATGTATAAATAACGTTCTGGATGACAGTGCTCAATGCAAATTGCAGCATAATTATGGAATTAACATAAAATGTCTTGATCAACGCGTAGGTAGTTACTAGTTAATACTGTTAGCGCTTTGGATTAGTAGTCAAGGGGCTATTAGAGTTACTACCACATTACAATATACTTGAGGCGAAGAATAAAGATAAAATATTATGAATATATAATAATAATAATAATCAGAATAAATTTGATTTATGAAGCGCCTTACAATGTGAAACAAATTCAAGGCCGCTGTACAATAACTAATAAACCTATGCAGAATTATGCATATGAGTTTTCAATTATTTTTGAAGGTATTAATATATGTTATTAGTTTGCTTACTAATGGCTTGTCTGCAATCAATTCCACCGTACCCTTCACGGCAGTAGCATTTGTAAATGTCTCCAAACGATACACATGATCCAAAATTGTCACATGGAAAATTATTGCAGGGATTTTCCTGACTATTTATAACTGCAGTAAAGAGAAGAATAGTTAATAAATAATTCATGATTAAACAGCATCAAGATACTTCCAACTCTTCAAGATGACACAATGTGCATGCATTGTGTTCATTATTATATTATATGTACACAATGTGCATGCATTGTGTACATTATTATATTATATGTACACAATGTGTATGCATTGTGTACATTATTATATTATATGTACACAATGTGTATGCATTGTGTACATTATTATATTATATGTAGACAATGTGCATGCATTGTGTACATTATTATATTATATGTACACAATGTGCATGCATTGTGTACATTATTATATTATATGTACACAATGTGCATGCATTG
>JAODAI010235508.1:0-10336 GCA_027575025.1 Scotoplanes globosa | reverse complement strand
ATAGAAATTATTATTTGATTTTTTGCGAAATTGATAAACATATGTAAGCCAACGTTAGACCACAGGGTCAGGCTGAGATATGAGTAGGTATATATTACAATTACACTACAGCCTACGTGGGCCTAAATACAGGCTTAGTCTGTTCTTTCTTATGTCTTAATATTGGACTTAGACATAACGTTATATATACTATGTCACCGCATTGGTGAATAATGTTGTCCATATTCTTCAAGTTTGTTTATTTAGGTCAACGATACAGTCTGATTTTGTCTAGTGCCATTGCGTGCCGCATCCTCCAAAACGCACGTTGTCTTTATTTGAATATATATGGCCATAAATGTGGTAAAATGTCAACTAACTTATCAACGCAACCTCAAGTTTCTCTACTGTGAACAGTGATTCTACGTCGATCTATTGTTCGGGCATCCTACCGTAGGCAGGCTATTGCCTAGCGAGTTTGTCAACTTTGTTTATAAATGATGGTTCTGGCGTATGTTAAGGTCATACAATGAATAATAATTTGATGGAAAGCACAACATCGATTATTACAATTTTAATTGCACAAATGACATGTGATGGGCACTTTAAGGATTTATCATGTCTGCAATCTGCATCTTCACAAATAATAATTGTCGAAAACAAATTACAGATATGTCGAAAGCCTGATCTTTAACGATCCATAATCTCAATTTGGTATTGTAGTGTTCCCTACAGTACAGGATAGGCACGAAGGCATATTCAAATTATACCGGAACGCACTGTAACATTTGACTGAAGCTTTGACATTCCCCACAAACGTATTACAATGATGTGGGACTGCATTTTAGGTTATGAACTGATGGTAGTCTATCCTAGCCTAGGCCTAAATATTGTATTCTAAAAAAATATCAGTAGGCTATAAGCCTATTCTAGAATCACAGGCCCAAAAGCATAGCCTAGGCGCTATACAAATACTGTATTCTTTATAAGAATGAACTGTATTGACCAATTTTAATTAATTTTAACAATTGCTTAGGTGGTTTAGAATAATAATACTAGCCTGGAAGGCACCTTACATTTTTTACGATGATAAACGACCACCGGAGTGGAGAGTAAATTAATAATTTTAGACTACACCTTCACGTCGAGTGGCAGTCCAATCTTAAAATTTGAAGTCAAATTTAGATTATTTTCTTTTGAATTGAAAGCCGTTCGTATGGGAAAAACATGATTTCTCTCAGATAAAAAAACACCCTACTAAGGCCCGACCTGAAATTCTAACTTCGGCTCTTGTAATTGCTAAGCTATATTGCTTCCCAAACCACTAACCTTAACCGCTTGACAGCACTGATTAATATTTCTGATGTTCTTAAATTTATTTGCATGTCAAGTTTGATGAAAATTGTATATACAACAAGGATTACAAGGGTAATACCAACTTGAGTGACACAATCATACAGGTATATTGATTCGGAGTAACTATAGAATACTTGGGTATTTTTGCTTCCTATTTTTAAATGCGTGAATGCGGTGTAAGTCTGGCCTATATTCCATAATGGTTTATAATTTTGAGTACGATAAAACTCAATTACCATGTTTAACATTCTAGCTACTACGTTTGGTAGATGCCATGGCTGCTATGTCAGAATTCAATGTATTCTCTGTTTCTGTATAAAACAGGACTAATAACTTGAACATATAGAGTTATGGATACACTACGGTATCAAATGTAATCATGGATGGTCATCAAGGGTGATTGGTCAGATATGTCGAGGTAGGTATGAGTGACCATCAGCCGGAATCGCCATTTATACGTCCCCATCCAATGGATGAATGTGCACATCAGTCTTTGACCAGTTTCGCAAAGGTTGACGGAGAGGTGCGGAATTGTACATCACAATTGAAGTAATAATCATAAATTAATCTATATTTTTGGCGAAGAACCCAAAATTAACCTGGTGAGATTCGAATCCGGGCCTCCTGTGTTGCAAGTCGAGCACTATACCGCTGATGCAGCTCTCCTCTACCTGTTTTGGTGGATGCCATGGATGCTAGTAGTATTGATGCTAGTACAATATTCAAATGTATTTTGGTGAATCGCTATTGGTGCTATGTCAGATTTAAATGTAGTTCACATTTTTTTTTAAATTTACCGATCAACATACTTGAAACACTGGCAGAAACAATCGATTATGGGGCGACCCAGAAATTACCGAATTTGATGGAGCAAATCAACCAAAATTCATTGTGCGTGCTTGGACTCGGAGGTACATGAGGGAGAAACAACGAAATTCATGGGAATATTTGGAAGGTACATGGGGGAAGAAACGACCGGTACTTGGCCGTTGCGGTCGAACTGGAGTCTGAAAAGTGAAATAGCGCAAACAAAGGGGCGATCTGGTAAGGGCCCTGTGGCGAACTGGTCTTGGTGAAATACGACCAGTACCCATTACCTGTGCATGTGAAGTGAATGAGTATGAACACCGTTCAACTTAATCTTAGCCTAGGCCCTAGGTAAACCTAACGTTAGTCTTATAATAGGTTGCAATTAGGCTAGGCTAGCCTAGGCCTAATTCTGACGTTAGAAAATATAACTTTTGTTTGTATTATTGTTTTGAATTTTAGGGAGACTAATAATAATATGCATATCATTAATATATACCCTCGAAGTACTTTCTCTTTAAACTTATATATTCCTTCCTGTTACTGGCAACTGCACAATACCAATATTGATGGCAGCATTTTTAATAAATCTTTACAAATACAATGGATCGTCGGGTACGGTAACGTCGGTGTATTGTGCATGTATTAAACAAATTTCAGGAAATGAAAGAGTCTCTTGAAGAGGGAATTATATTTGCTGATTAATGACGTTTCCTGCATAATTATATGTTTAAGATTATGTCAACATTGATAGCTGTTATGCCCTAGGGAATTTAATACTAATTATGATCACCCCACTGTGTAAGAGTCCGGCATCTAGTGCCTTACGTCACTTTAGCACGTAATGCGATGTATAGCACATATGGGTGTATGTAGGTAAGACCAGAGCCGTTTATATACAGAGTTGCAATATATAGGGACCCGAATTTTCGCCATGGCGCCATGTTCGTGCCAAGCAGGTCCATGTGTTGGGAGTCTATGCGCACGCCGCATATCATATAGTGTAACAGAGCATAGTAAATCAGGGGCAGGTCCAAAAATTAAGTAGAGGTCCAAAGCATGCTGGGTCCGGGGGGGGGGGCACTTCAGCACAGGAAGATATCATGGATTGCAATAGGCAAACATACTTCAATTAAAAGGGGAAATATATAGGTTCCTTAAAATCCAACGTTGAAAGATAAACTGTTTAGGCCTACAAGTTATGTAAATTGAATCATGCACATTTTATGAATTTCAAAAAGTCAAACTTTACAAATAATTCAATGATATTAAATATGACGAAACAAAATACTGAAATTAATTAATAATAAAGAATAACATTATACATACATGATAGTAATGATAGTAATGATCCTGGCGTAATTAATCAATATGTTAATACATTATTTTCTAACATTAGACCATCACTTTCATATCGTATTAATACCAACTGCTAAAGTTTGCCGATTATTTCGATAATCATATATATATATAAATATATATATATATATATGCAAAATTAATCTTCTAATTTTCTTTCAGTTTCACCAGCAGGCTATTACTTAGTGAAGATAAACATATTAAAGCGGAAAACAATAATCTTTAACCCTAGCTTAACTAGACTATTTTGGAATTGATATCAATGCCCCGGGGAGGGGTTTCTCCCTAGGATATCGGCCATGGTATGGTATTTCTGAACGACTTAAAAATTACTGTGCCTATTAGAAAATTATATTCTACATAACATGGTGAAAACATTTTCGTAGTAATATAAACTAGTCCACATTACTACTTTTAATTAGTCCAGACTATGTCTTACACGTCTAATTAAAAAATAGTCGTGTGACTATACCAACGGTGTCATATACATCTCACTATGTGCTACTGTAACACCGTACATACACGGTTATTTTATTCAGCCACAATATATATATTGAGAAAATAGATTGTAGCAATGAAAATGTTATTATCAGTGTACTCCAGTTCATATATACAGGTAGTCATGCTGATACATGCTGATACTACCAATTTGTCTAAACATCTAGATTCAACAGATCTCTATCTGGGTCGAATTTATCTTGATTATTGATATCAACTGGTGACATTCCTGTGTAAAATAGAGAACTGAAGATAAAATGTTAGTCAACCATCATCGATTTTTAAAGGAAAATAATATCATTAATGTTTCCGTTCACTTAGCTTTAGGCCACCCTTATGTGATATTCTTCCTAAAAACGGACACTTCTCCCCCCAAAAATGCAATCACCGTTAGGCCTAACGATAGCCTATGTAACGTTAGACAAAAATCAAATTAATAATAACAGACTCAGAGGGCAGAAATGCAGAAATTCAGATCTTACCTCGAGAAAATTCAAATCCGAGGAAAATCAACCACCACAAACGTAACAAAAACAAGCAATAAAAAAGCAAGAAAATAAACAAAAACAAGCAGGAAAGAGAGTAGGAAAACAATAACGAGGGCGCAGGCCGGGAGAAACCAATGCCAAAAACCTGGAATTAACCGAGGGCAGCAGACATGTACCGTTTTTGGCCTTTTTAAAACATCGACAGTCAATTCTGAATCCAATATCACGACACAGCTGAGGTACATGAATACTCACCCAATTAGTATTACTGCATCTGCCTGTCACTTCAGGCGAGGGTATTTGCTAAAGTATTTATGTACCATGCGAACAACAACCTCCGTATATATAATAATTATGACAGTTATTATGATATTCGTTTCTACATACGTCCGTACGTCATTTTTTTACTAGTCGAATCGAGGGTAATTTACATATCAGCAATGACAATGTTACGTTGTAGAGCAATCACATTCCTCGAAAGGGGTAACGCCCACCGGGCCATGCCCGTTGTGGAAAACCCACTGTCTGTTACATGTTTCTACATTTTGATGTCGGATTATGAAAGCTCGATATCGACTACGTAAGAGGGATGGAAATTTGGAGAAATCCCTTGTTTTCTTATCAATTTCCGTTTTCGAAAATGTTGTCAATATACAAATTACCCTCGATTCGCCTAGTAATATAATCTCGCCGCCGCTACGTATGTACGTATACGTTTCTCAAAACTAGATCTCCAGTTATGATATCAC
The DNA here is from genome assembly GCA_027575025.1 of Scotoplanes globosa. Classification (NCBI taxonomy): domain Eukaryota; kingdom Metazoa; phylum Echinodermata; class Holothuroidea; order Elasipodida; family Elpidiidae; genus Scotoplanes; species Scotoplanes globosa. Next base: position 5,100 of record JAODAI010235508.1, on the reverse strand, counting down.
CAGGTCGAGTTCACCCCTGGAAGTCGGTATATCACCACATTTACTACAAATGTGGAACTGAAACGATACAAGAGGCTCAACTTTGGCATAAACACAGTTGCTGAAATATTTCAGAAAATGATCAGACAATCACTTAAAGGTCTACCTATGATACCTATGATGGTACTCGATGAAAGGCATTACATGCCTGGCTAGACGGTGTTTTAAATGTTTCTGATTACATTGTCGTATATGCCCCTTGTAAAGATACAGACGATACGAGATTACATGCACCCATATAGTGCCTTATAAACGACAGGTCTAAGACTAAACCGCAATAAATGTTAATTTGGAAAAACAGACTAGAGGACTTTGATATGGTTATCGGTGAACACCGTATGTCACCTGATCCCAAGAAGGTGGACGAAATCCACCCAGCCGTTCCTCCCCAACCAGCTAATGAAATTCGCAGCTAGCTAGGTATGGGTCAATACAACACACCATTGATTCCAAATATGTCGACTATAGCAGCAAACCAACACTGAAGTGAAGGATGCTCCTTTCATTGGGGAGAAAAGCGTAAAAATGCGCTAAATCAACTCAAAGATTCACTGTCTAGTGAAACCAGTGATCACCTTCTTTGACAACAACTATCGCACATATATTTTGTAATGTTATATATATTTACTAAGTATTTGTTTAGTATTTTCATTAAGAACAGCCATTATTATGATTTAATTTATATTGGTATTGATGTTATCCACGTGGCGGAGCGGTGCAGTAGAGAGCGAATTGGTGAAGCAAAGCGAGGAGCTACGAAGCAGGGTGCGGATAATTGATTTTCCTATTTAGACAAATACTTGGTTAAAAGTATTTGAATGATGGCTCGATGATTATTAATTAGTATCGATGATGAGTATTAATGTTGAGGATACATAAATGTCGTTGGATAGAAAAGATTGAAGGGCAGCAGTTAACTATATTTGTACAGACACTGTATACGTTATTGTTAGTTATGGTCCCATATAAAGTGTGTGGCGGGATACGGCAGTAGCGAGAGGTATCAACCCGTTGAAAATATTTTATTTATACGGATTTTAGGTAGGCTGTAGATATGGCGATTATAAGGTCATGTATACGGATATAATACAGATGGAGAGCTTTGTCCAATAATGCGGCGGTTGATTTAAATATATTCTTCCTCACACCTTGTTATTGATACATGCGTTAGAGATAGCACGATATGTGTTAGCATTCGCGGTATTATGTTATAATGATTTCGTATACATATAATCGTATATAGAGACAGAATATGAAATCATTACTATAGTAGAGGAAATTGAAGTTGTTTGCCTATTTAGAGTTCAAGCGGAAATTATTCATATTCAGGTAAGTAATTTACCACAAACATTTCATGGAAATATATCCTAAATAGGCTATCAATCAGTCATATTGTTGGCGTAAGTAACGTTATGGTATATAATGTATGATTGTTACTACAGCATTTGTGTAGTATATTACGTCGAGTATGGTTCTAACTTCCTACTTCCTTGTTCAGCCTGGTTAAAACTAAATATGCACAGAAAACAGAAGTGTTTCAATAAATTAATATTTGTTAACGTAAATAAAATAATATATCATATAATATTACAGTAGACGTTTATACTGCTTACAATTATATACATGACATATGGCAATTAAGCGTCTCCAAGGAAACTAAATTAGCATTCTTCAAGGTATGTGTTCAATGCATTCTCCTATATGGCAGTGGAATTTTGACTTTGAAAAAGGAACCACAAGACCGACTGGATGGCACATACATACGACCGTTAATGGGGGTGCAGAATATTTCATGGCGTGCAATAAATGAATATATGGACCATAACAATACACTTTGAGATATATTTCATTTAATTTTGGTGTTTTAATTATTTTTACTATGCATGGAAACAAGGAAATAAAATTGAGGTCGCTGTTCAAAATATCACGTCAATTGCTGTTAAAGTTAATTGACACCATGCCAAATCAACAAATTGGCTGAACATATGGGCTGGTAAGCGTTTCAGCTCTGTCTAAACCAGGCTCGGATCCTAAAAAATGTTGATGGTAAAAAATATCATTGAAAATATATTTTCCTCTAGGCGATGATATAATATGACATCAGTTTCATCCGGGAATGCTTAATTATGGGATACCAGTTTCGTTCAACATATTATCATGGTTCAGCCATGCCGAAGACATTTCTGTCATTCATAGGCATTCAGAAGCCTTTAAACCGTAACATGCTATAAAACCGAAGCTAAACTTATAACCCTAACCCTTGTTTATAACCAAACTGCATATAAAAGCGAGTTACAGGCCTCATATTACGCATGTATATGCCTCTGTGTTATAACATGTTAGAATACATATATTCTGTATGGTAAATCTATTTGGTATGGGTGCCTGTTTCGCATGATGTGACATGCGGTGGTAATGGTTCCCCATTTGGGAAATATGACTGCAGTAATATCCCTTATCGAAACCGAATGTCATCAGTTAACATGGTGATATTGATACCTATTGTAATACTAAATGACCTAGAGTATATTAAAATTATACCAACATTTTCCAACCGTATATATGCACAGCTGGAAAATGTTTGCATTAATAACAGGCAAATATAAAACATAAGCACAAAAATAACCCACTGTCGGGGGTGCTCCCCGCCGGCCACCCGCTGGCCCTACCGAATGTGTCACATAGGCATGCAATACCACATACAAATTAAAAAGTATATTTGTTTTGTGTTAAACTGTATTACCCAGTGGTAATTCATGGATACATATAATTATGTTGTCTGCATGTCACATGTATATGTAGCCTTATTTTTAATTTATTGATTAATTACGTTTCCCGGCCCTTTTCAACGCGGGGGTGGTTATACTCTATGATCCACCTACAACATTTTATACATATATTTAACTCAATATTATTATACATGTTACGCTGATCACATGATCGTGATAATGGAATCAAGCTTCACCACACATCCTCCTCAAATTAATATCACTCCTAGCTTCATTTTCACTATCCTCCTCGGGTTTTTCCATACTCACTGTTATTATCATACAAATTAAACTTGCAGACATATATGCATCCTAGCTGATACTCTCTGCATTATACAACTCTTTACCATCGAATTGATTGTGTTTCTGGTAAATATAGGGTCTGCATGGCACAAGTTTTTGCTTTCCATCTCCTTCCACATTAATGTGACAATAATAATACTGCCATATATCGTATTATATATACCATGAATGTGAAAGATGATAAACTTGAGCTTATGTATATAGTACATAATATACTCCAGTCTACAGCGTTCACAAAGGGGAGAGCGTCAAGATGGGGGACGTTCTCATAGCTACATCGTGCCAGCGAGGGGACGGGGGCCAAGGCCACTACCTCTGAAAGCAGTCGGGGTGATGAGTTGGAGTCGGGGGAAATGAGTCGGTCGGGTGAAAAAAATATGGTTACTGTCGGCGCGATGCACCGTAAAAAAATATTCGGGGAATTGAGTTAGTTTGAGGCAATACATATAGTGTACAAAACTGAGGAAATAAGTGAGTTTAGTTCTTGCGCACGCCGAGGTCCACCAATTTGTTTTTAACAACATAGCTTTCGGTATAACTACTAGTAGCTCTGTATCTCATAGTAGGAGAAAACAACACGTATGACAAGTGGTGTATACGGGGTCACGGTTATGATGTACTGAAACATCCAGCCTCTCATTAGTGACTGTGCGGGGGTTTGGGGTCAACCCCTAGTATTTGTAATAGAGTGAGTCCCTTATAATATGTCGTTTTCCTTGAATTAATAAATAAAGCTTATGCATGTCCGTTCGTTTACCGAAAATATATATATTGGGGACTTATTATTTTGGTTCTTATATCACCTATAGTAAACCTGCGATGCCATTTCTCGACGGCAATCATTCAACGGTGGCCCCAGGATTTACCCGACGGGAGTAGGGACGTTCCTCAAGGGGCCTAACACACAAACCATCGCCGTATAATAGTATGATGTAGCAAACAATTATCCGACAGATTCATGATATTTTTCACCGACAGGCATAATAGCCCACCGACGGGGCATCCACTCTTCCCCCGCTGGCACCATGAGTGCAATTAGTGGGCCCGACTGTTTGTGACAAGAGAGCGCGATATAATATGCTCGTGTAGCAAGATGTTTTTGTCAGTTTCCTTGAAATGGGCTTACATACCTTTACCGATTGCAATAATTTAAACAAATATTTAACCGAACTACGACATTTCGAAGGTATCGCTGGCGGGTTTGACCTGAGCTCCTAGATTTTTTTGAGTATTTGAAGTGAGAAGATGCATTTTGCTGCCATATGTGAACAAAACATAGGTAGTTCCGTTTAGCTAAACTGCATCTGCTTCTTTTAAATGTGGCAAGGGGGGGGGGACCACCTAACACCCATCACTGATATGATAGGGATTGACTAAAATAGCCTACAGTATGCATATGTCTATACTCCAGTGAAGACTGACGTAGCTGACACAAATACTATTATTTTTTTATTTTTTTCGTGGTATCTTGATAACACTATTTATGTTAGTAGACAAACTGCGGCTTAACGCCAGGCCAACGGCGGTGCAAGGGTTTACCCGGCAGGGAAGGGGCACCTTCTTCTACAGTAGGCCTATATTATATATTACAATGTTAATACAGATTTCCAATCATCCATTACATGTATACATGGTTCGAATTGATTTGCATAAAAATAAAAGGTCACTATCACAAATATAGCCCTAAGCATCCAGGAAAATATCCCTCTACCAGGGAAGAAATCTCACGGTCGGGGAGTCTAACATCCGTCGAGGAATAGGCCTATTATTCGATTCGTCGGGGAAATATATATTTTTTCAGTATTATTATAGTATTATAGTATACTAATAATGAATAATTTTGAGTTGAATCGTTAAAACTATTTTGTCATGAGTTGAAAGATTGAATGTTCTATTCAACGAGGTGGGGCGAGTTGAATAGTACATCAATCTTTCAACGAATGATAAAATAGTTTAACCATTGAACGAAAAAAACATTCATTATTAGTTT
>JAODAI010235507.1:0-16089 GCA_027575025.1 Scotoplanes globosa | reverse complement strand
ATAACAACTAAACCCCACTATAAAAAAACAAGAACACAATGCAATTCATTAACAACTATGTTTATTATAGTATGATCTCATTTCTCATAATTACAATGTACACAAATGCATATTCACATATTTACACTAAATGGCGACACACCTGCAAAGCGTCGCTTCTACTGACCAACTACAACGTTGTCCAATTTATCATCTCACATCCACCAATGATGATGTAATAACATACACAATGACACGTGTATTACATCACACCATCTTGCTATTATGCACTCTTGCTATTATGCACTTATATTAACACTATCATGTGAAATAGTGTAGTACGCTTTTACATTACATCGATTTGCACATATGTATTATATAATTATAACTGAAACAGCGTGCCATATTTTCACATATCATCTTCACAACTACAACCAGGGAGTTGCCTGGTCAATCAATGCTGACCGTCAGATTGATATAGTTTGGGACTTTTTAACAATAAAGGTCATATACTAACAGTATACTGAGTAGTCATTCAAATATATTACCGTGATACACAGGTGGAAAGTATAATGGCCAATTAATGACCGACCCATGTATACATTGGACTTATTAATGGGTAACATGTCAATTTAATTCAATTATGATGGCTTGATGGATTAGGTTTATTGGTCTTTTCCAACGTAAAAGCCATATGATCTACTGAAAACATTTGACATGCCTGTATGCCAGCTAGATTTACTATAACATAATCATCACTCTGTGGTGATGCCGAACCAGTATACAACATTTTGTATATGTTAATCAGTGTTGATTGATTTATTAGATTTCCTGGCCCCGTTTTCAAGAACGAGGTTATATATGAGCCATTCGAAGCCTTTGAAGATCCACTAGAATATATCTATCACCACTCCGTTTTCGAACATCTCAGTAAACAATATAACCACCATCACTCCAAATCGAGCCTACTGAAGTTACTTGCGGTAACAAACAGACAAGCCAAGCCAAGCCAAGCCAAGCCAGGCACTCATATTAATATATTCTGAGATTACAATATTGATTATTATCGATATTATATATTTACCAAAATTACTATTCATTAGTCAGTAATTAGTCACATATTGATGAGACGACTAATTCGCCTATAGTCAATATACAGATACCATACCGTATTTACTATAATTAATGCTTACAATGCAACACGTATTCTGCTCATTAAGGCAACTGAGGTAAAATAGAACAACTTCTTTGTTAATATTAAACTGATAGATAAAATTAATATACTCTTTCATCACGCACTGTGGTAAATTATTATTGGAAACACAGCCGACTATTCTTCTTTAAAACAAGGCTATGCATATTCGCATTATGATCTACTGATATTCTGGTGATATTGTCAACATGCTTACTTATTCAAATTGACGTTTGTATACTAATCTCTAAAACAATAGAGATGAAAGAAAATAATCATATCTATGTGAATGAATCAATTGAATTTAAAATATAATTTGTCACTCAATTTTGAATAATTATTAGAGAGGATCACATTATTTAAATTCTTAATTTGATTAAACGTTTTTTTATTTAGCCTATTTAATCATTATATAAAGAAGGGATACAATTATTTAAATTTCAATAATATTTTAACTTTTGTGGTTACATGCATTGTTATCATTAACAAAAAATAATACCCTAGATATACACAATGCAGTAAAATATGCTTAGTAGGAATACATATACCGTCTAGGCACATGGGTATTACTTGCGCATATAATCGTAATCGCATATAATTCACTTGTCTTTGTATATGAGCTTATATATAAGTATATATAGTAAGTATATATATAAGTATAAAATATATAAGTATAATATATATTGATATATATTGATATATATTGATATATATTGATATATATCGATATATCGATATATATTCATATATATTCATATATATATTCATATATATATTCATATATATATTCATATAAACATACCCTACACATTTGGAGGAAATATGTATAATATAAACTAAATTTAACATGTACACACGTCCACACCCCAGTTATAGTATAGACCAATATTTTTCCAATCAGGATACTCAATATATCCATCCCCATAAAAGTCATTAGCATACATTGATTAAAATATAATAACCCATCTACTATAGTTTATAAAATAATATGTGGAGTTGAGCTCCAACTATAAACCCATTCGATGTAAAAAATCCAAACATAAGATACATATACCAATAATACAACCCACCTCTCTGATAACATTTTTTTTTATTTAAAAAAAAATAGTACACGCAACTTAAATATTACTTTGTATCAATGTTTAGCACCAAGTAGTATACAGCTAGCACCCTTTTGCACCTCCCACACCCCTCTTAAGACTTCCTACCATACATAATCATAATTTCACTCGCCAAATTTGAACGAGAGTTGGAATTTTCAGGGATATTTTTTTTCTGGGGGAACTGTTCCGGGGAGATTGGTCCTGGGTGGGGAATTGTCAGAAGGAGTATACTGTGGGCTTTGTCCAAGGCAGCTTACTGGGGTTTCGCATTGCTACTATTAGGCCTACATGCATACACAAATTAAGAGACGGTAACATACACATGTCATTTAATTAGGGAGCAGGAATAAATTTATTTGGATGATTGAAAAACAAACAATTTATAGCATAAAGTGAATTACACTCCTAGAGATTGTATTAAAATTGAGGATAGGCATACCTTAATTTAATTAACTTGTCTAACCAGTAATGGAATATTTGACGTCAATGTTCATTTTATAAAGAAAAGCCATGCAACAGATACTGCGGTAGATATCCTATTTAGTCTAGGGTTACCATTTATATGACGTCGAAAGCCATGGACCAGACCTTATTAAAGTAGTGTTATGTTTTTTTAACATAGGGTTATGTAAAGCAACCTAAGCCATGTCATAAGACAGTGTATAATGACAGTAAAGAACATAAGTCGTCTTTTCCGCATTTTGACATTATGCATGGCATGATTTAGGATCCCGGATATTTTGTTGATGTTTCAACACACGTCATTTATCGGTGATATCTTGTTCAACGAAGGTTATTAATCCCATATGGTAAAAAACATTCGTGGTCAAATAATGAGTAGCCTATATAGTATCATGTTAAATATATATGGGTGTCATTTACGGGGTTTGGAAAAGGCTACTAAAATCACGCTGGATCCTTGTGGCAACCGGTGAAGGATTGTAATATGACAAATTTAGGACATTATCCGAAATAGCACTGTATTTTATTTGTCCTATATTTAGTTTGCAAATATACTATTTAAACAATCATTCAGAAAAAAATATAATGTGGATATTTCCTGACAGACTAAAAGGAGGGAGTGTACTATTTTTACTGGTAACACCATGCATCCATCATTTGGTTCAGCAAAGTTAATCGAGAATTACATAAACCAAAGTTAGTCGGTTTTGTTTTATTGCTGTTGACAACAAAGGTAGCCTTAAGTTAATCTAAGGGTTGAGTACTATTCATAATGCTGATATTACACCAATTTTTACTCTCACAAAATGCGTCATCATACCCTATCGAAACCCCGAATCAACAAATACGTACACATCTGATCTGACTAATTTAGTTTCCTAGCCCTTTTCAGAAACAAGCATACCAGAGCATTTGATATACCAGTTGGGGTGAGAGAGATACTTTCTTAACGGCACACCAGCACAGCGACTATAATAGTGCCAGATAAGTTAATTATATTCAAACTCCATTCAGGGTTAATGAAACAAACAAATAAAAGAAATGACCATCCCGGATACCTCCTTTGCGAAAAGATGGGACCTACATGTATAGTATTGCGTCAGGGACTAGTATTACGCCAGGGACCGCCATTTTGCGACCTCATCCGATGAACATACCCCTTACGCCTTAGCAATGAATGAATGAACATAGCTTTCCTGACCCTTTCCAAAGCCTTGGATATACCACTTAGAGCCACTGGAATAGAAACATCTCACTCCGGATTCGAACCCCGACCTTTCGATCATAAGTCCAACAGATTTAGCCAACGAACATAGAGATATAGTTACCGGGATGTGGACACCGTGGTGAGAGTTGAGTGACGAAAGGACCAGTTTCAGCAACACATCTGACAAGAATGCGTTTAACTAGTAGTGCGGCAATACGGTAAGGTACTACCTCTCCCAAACACCCCAGAGTTGGAACCACTATAAAGTTATTGAATGATTACTGCGTCGTTTGAGTATTCCAACTATACTGAAGCGATGTTGGCTTATTTTGTATTAATATGACAGGGAATACGATCATGAATTAATTAAACTTCATTTGTTAGTGGACCCGGCCCCGGTGACTCGATTCGCATGAAACAACTGATGACTTCTTGTAACACATCACATGCGAATTGACATACATAAATGGACTTTCCAAACTCCTGGTGCATGCCTGTTACTATTGTAGTCATTACTAATACGAGGACTGCAACGAAGCCGATGTTCGTAAAACGTCATGTTTTTTCGACAGATGAAAATTTATGACGGTCATATCAAAAGTGAAACAATGGAGATGTCTCGTGGCTAAATGGTTAGAGCAGTTGTCTCGTGAAACAACGAGTGCAGGTTCAGAGACTGACGGAACCAATTCACCACATGTCCTTAATTAAGTAGGACAGTTAGTTTAAATTGCTTCTCTCTATTGGCGGCATGTGAAGTGACTTGCTTTATATTGGCATTGGGCTCTTAAATGGCTGCATATTATACGCGGTGCCCCCCACAGGCTCGTTGGTGCGAGTTACAATGGCCATGGTGATAGTACTAAAGCGCTTCGAACATGTTGGTATTAAGCGCTATATAAGTGTTATATATCATAAGATATATTATTAAAGCAGGCGTTCTCGGCAAATAATGGACACATAATGTTGTTACATTTTAACCCCAAAAATTGGGTAATATCAATATGACCAAGTCGCGGGTTAATATTAATGCGTATAGTTGTGTTTCACCACATGATATGGTGGTGTGCACTTCGTTGGTAACGGTTGAATTGCGATTGACATGCGTCAGGTGTGTATGTGTGATGTCAAACATACCTTATAATCATATATTGCTGACGTCAATAGTTAAATAACAGTTGGAGCCAATCAAGGCTGTTTTTAGCCATCTTCAGAAGACGAACATTAATCTGTCCAATTTGGTCGTTTCTGTGTTATGGCGAATTATAGTATTTTTAATCCATAGCATTTAATTAATGATGATATCCTTGGATTTAGTTATCGGTTGACCGTGGTATCCTTGTATTTTTGTATGGTAATTTTACGTATATATGTGTACTTTAAATAGAGGGACTGCAAAATTAAACCATTGGTATATTATTAAGCCTTCAAGTCATCACCACCCCGAGTCGAACTCGTGACCTTGCAATCATAAGTTTAACGCACTTAGGAGATATGGTGTTTATTGGAGAGCAGCGGAAAGTATTGTAATTCACGGTGTTAGTTAACAGTTAATTCATCGGGTATCGGCCTACTACAATTCATCATGATGGCAATTCCGTAAAAGAGTAAACCATTTAAGGAAAACTAAATTGATTTAAATACAACAAACATGGCATCCTTTTATAAAGTTAAACTCTAGTTTCAGATTATTATTTTTTAGATTTAGTAAATTTTTGGAGATTTTATAGAAAAATTATCAGACCCATATCATAATAATTTTTAATTACCTAATTGTGTATCTTATTCTTCAAGATAATGTTTTACAATGACATATAGTTTAAAGTATTTTAATGTGTTATCCCCAAAAGTTATCCCCCCAAAATTAAAAAAATCTACAGAGGGTGTTATAGTTTTACAAAAAATGTAGACCACATTCAATGTACATCCGACACAAAAAACATTTTATTTATTTATCAGCAGTTTAATTTTGACTCGGTAATACTTAAAACTGCTTCGTACAGCACGTTTCCTGAACCCAATACACACCAACTTTTCTTTTTCATTTTTTGTTGTTGTGTCAGTGCCCTTATATTATGTGTGTGTACGTCCGACACCGAAAGCAAGAATGTCGGACGTGCATGCACACTACAGGATAGGTAAAAATAGATACGTGGCTTTACACCGAAAATGTGGTTTATAAGCATGACATTGATACTAAATATATATTTGCATCAATTTGTTGTGCTTCTATAATTTCTATGAAAATGGCGTAAATTCACTTTGGCACCTTTCACACACTAAATCAACAATTTTTGCACATGTAGCCTACGTCAGACACCACAAAAATGTACGTCATCAGACACCATGCAATTACGGCATTTAAGGAAACTGTGACCCTCCCAATTATTTTAGACAATGGCTTCACTATTACCATCACTGTTATGATGTACTAATATGAGTTAGCGGCGAATACAAAAATATGGTCGTTACCTACAAAGTGTAAGACCTTGCCCCACACCATATACCCAGTCTAACCAATCCACATTATTATACACGTCCCCCCCTCCATTATATACGTCCCCCCTCCATTCATCAAGCACTATCTAACCAGACCTAAACGGAAGAGTGTATATACATATGGTCGCCGTTCCTTATTTAGTCGCATCTCCTGACGTTTGGAACAAACTTCCCCACAACATCAGGATTGCTCCAAATCTTAACACCGTTACAAGAAGATTGAAGTCCCATCTATTTCCAACGGCTTTTTCTGTTAACTTTCAGCGCCACTGAACAATGTTTTAACTTGGTACCAGGGAGACTACCCCCGGATAACTACCCCCGAACATACATCTCTATTTGATTGACGATTATTAGTAAAACTGAAAGTGGCACTATGGCGTACTCAATATTTTGATAGACCAGCTATATAATCCGGGCATTCCATTTTGGTCAGTCCTGATTGTTTGATTGATAATGTACCTGTCCAATTAATCAACTACATCATGTACAGGCTCTTTTAAATTACGGAGTAGTATTACTCTTACTAAGTTTTAGAATAATTTTTCAACAACGGGGTTAATATTATGTAACCAATCAAAACCTGTGGTACACCGGTATATAGAGATAAATAGTTGCTTAACGACACATCAACAGCTAAGGTTATAGAGTGCTAGATAGGTTTACTATTCATATCCCATTCAGGAAATGTAAACGATACAAACATATATACGATACAAACGAGACAAACATAAAGAAGGAATGACCACCCGGGATAACTCCCTACTCTTTGCGAAAAGATCACCACAGACTTACGAGGCAGGATACATTGAGATCCGGGAAACGCCTACAGCCATACAGTAATCGTTCCGCTGAACGTGACGTAGTTCATATTTTTAAACACGGTTAGCAGTAATACGGCAACCCATTGCCAATAAGGGAAACGCCTATAGTATTACAGCCTCAGTAATCATTCCGCTGAACGTCGACATAGTTCATATTTTTAAACCAGTTAGCAGTAATACCCCATTGCCGATAAGAGAAACGCCATACAGTATTACAGTAATCGTTCCGCTGAACGTTGACGTAGTTCATATTTTTTTAAACAAGTTAGCAGTAATAATAATGCCTAATACGGCAACCCATTGCTGATAAGGGAAACGCCTACAGCCATATAGAAATCGTTCGGCTAAACGTTGGCGTAGTTCATATTTTTTCAAACCAGTTAGCAGCACTAGTAATACGGCAACCCATTGCCGATAAGGGAAACGCATACAGCCATACAATAATCGTTCCGCTAAACGTTGACGTAGTTCATATTTTTTAAACAAGTTAGCAGTAATACTGCAACCCATTGCCGATAACGTCATGCAATTAAATTATCGTAATTACATATTACATTATCGTAATTACATATTTCGTAGGCCTATTTGAGATCACCAGTATACAGCAACAATATGATTTATAACATATATAACTGATTAAGTGTCAGTAATGTATCATATTACGTTTAGTATTTCAACCAATTTTTTGACGGAGTGCAAATTGAGAGTGTCTAGACTCTTGTTTAAATAGACGAATCTGTAATTTCGACCTTAGTACCCGAAGTTTGTTTAATAATTGTTATAGGCCTATACAGACATAATTCAGCATGCCTAAATCTTCTTACATTAGTATACGGATCTATTTTGTACAAGATACCCGTTTTCCACATACAAATATATATACATCCTTGGAGGTATCGATGTGGGACTTATTTTTTATGGTTTGTGAATTTGGGATATAATTTATAGATTTAAGCGACATTAATTCAAATCATCGTGTAGATGTTGGTCGACGTCGCTTGCCATTTGGAAATTGTCCCACCCAAAACCCTCGATAGACCGGTTATACGGATTTTTTACACTGCATAAAGATGGTGTGTATACCACAGGTGTCAAAGTTGGTGTTGATTTAACACCAATAGTTGGTGTGGGCAAATTATGCAATACACATACCGAGCAACATGACAAAATTGGAACTGTTATCTTCGTATGGTTTTGATAAAACTCATTCTCCATTGTCAGATTTGAATTGTTAAATAGATGTAACCAATGACAAAATAAATATATAGGTGTTTTAACTAGCGGAAAATACGGAGCTCACTTGATCCACCGCAATTGTTCTCGATATTTTAATTAAGTATTTAACCAATGGCAGACGCGGATCAAACATATCTACTTAACTTGTCGGGTTATATAATATTTAAATAATTATATAGCGCTTTTCCTGTTAAAACCATAAGGTTGCATCTCAAAGCGCTTTACAAAAGCAACTTTACTACAGAAATACAAGTATGGTTCCTGGAAATATGCATAATTATACGGATAAGCTTGGTCTGTTGGGTATCTATACGTGTGCACTTGATTAATCGAGAATATACACACTTTATCAAATAGGGGGATCCGAGTATGGTTTCACTTTATTTGTTCTGTAGGCCTAATGGAATAACATTTTTGACGGTCCTTTCTTTGTATTGCTCAATTGTATTGTTTTTCAAATGACATAAAATGTATATTACGGTACACTGGAAAACTATAATTGGTATGTCGTGTATCAAGTTAACCAATGAGAACAAATCTACAAGACACGTCCCGTCCCAATCAACATATCAGCCAATCATATAATTTGTCACAAATCTTGTACACAATTAGGGTTGTTCTTGTTCCAATGACCGAACGGATATCCGCAATAATTATATCAGAATAGCTCTATTTAATTTACCAAGTAATTAGACAATAGTACCGTATGGAACATTGTCACAGGCCTACTGCAGTACTTATTTATTAGCTAAGTGTTTTTTAACTAACGATATAATGGATGTGCATATAGGCATTCAGGGTTAACATACAAACAAATGATCATCGGGGATCCCCACGTCGGGATAACTCCCTACTTTTTTCGAAAAAATGGCCAGACTAGAATAAAGAGACAGGTAGTCCTGCCCCGGGACCACCATTTAACATCCTCACCCGATGGACTGACGTAGTTACCAGGGTGTGGCCACTGTCATGCGTACAGACAGCTACGGGATCCACGGGGATCCCTCATTGAGATATTGAAAAAACAAGTAGGCGTATTATACGGACTTTCTTACAATGGATTGCTATTTGGTAGTCCGATGTCAAGGCAGCACTGCCCGTTCATCAACGATTAATAACAATAAAATTGAGGCGCTCTACAAGTCGCCCAACGATTTGATACCCTGTTGGGCTCCATAAGTAAGTATACAGTGTTGTTGTATTAGTTTAACTACCCCATTATACCAACAGCTGATTTATAACACGGACTCAACATCGTTTCAAATGGATGGATCCCGGTGTAGTGGTCATTACGGTTTGAATGTGGTGTGCGTAAGGAGTGTTTTCGAGGGTAGGAGTACATGAAACCCGGACCGATGTGGGAGAATGTTCACATGGGCATAAGTATACCGTGGTTTCATAGTTGTTTTCAAAGACCGTCACAATCTCTGTAGTTGTCTCGCAAACAACGAAGGAGCCCGATGGATAGGTTTGTTCTCAATAATTCCAACAGTACAGAACCACAGTTAATCGCTTTCCTTGGATATGGAAACAAATTGTGTGAACACAAATTGTGTGGACACAATTGCGTAGCTACATATTTTTTTATTGTTTGTGTCTTTCAAGAAAGTCCGTGAATTTTCTCTCCCGTTTCATAGATCCCGGTCTCACGTTTTTCTCCATCCTCGGTCACATTGTTATGGTGTTTCCCTCTTGCCCAAGGTTTTTGAAATATTTAAAAGTGAATCGCTTTAAAGTTGTGAGTTAAGAGTAATTATAATCTGTCACTGATCTTTCTCTTATTTCATAGGATTCCTCAATTACCAGTGCTTCCCTCGGACCAAGTTTTGTCATGCAAGTCTCGTAATACATGATTAGGTGAACAATGATGAGTAGATATAATTAAATATATTGGGATAACCTGGCTGATAATGGGACGCACGGGGTGGGCATGTAGAACGTATGGATGGAGACTCCAGAAAATGACGAACGTGGAAGTTGGTAGAAGACCTCGGTCGAGATGGAAGGACTGTGTTGAGAGAGGGATTTTAAGAGGGTGGGGATGGCGATTGGAGGATCCGGGGGATCGATAGGGGGAAGGGGAAGTGGATAGCTTTGAACACGTATGTGGTAGTTAGTTAGTGTTTTCTTAATCGCCCCTGTTTAGGGATACAAGAGGTAGAGAGAGATGTGGTACTGGTAAGGGTTGATCAATGTTCTCCATTAATTTGCTTTGTTGTCAAAGTTCAACTATTTCTGGTCCATTTGAACTTCAGAACAGTATGACTACGTTTCGGTAAGTGTCAAATCCATTACATTTAAATATTTGTTAACAATTTCAGTGGTATGACAGTTAATTTGTTGTGATAGGCCTATTATATTTAGCATTATATTTATTTGTTGGTTATTTTTATTTTATTTATGTTGGTCCTATCGGCGATAACCAAATTATAATGTGATTGTTGTGTGGTTTTGGTTAACATGTTTCAATTCCCGCGTTTTGAGTCCGAAGTAGTTAGTTTAATATATCTTAGTCCACGTGTCATGGCAATAAGAAAAGTTGTTGATATAATGACCAGTCTTTCAAATTTGGACGTCTTCAGAATGTGCAGATAAAGTAATATTTTGGGACGTGAAAGTCTAGACTCTGCCAGCTCTTAGCTAACAGCTCTTATAACAAACTTGGGGTTTAGTGGCGCCGTCATCGGAACCTTCTCCTAGTTGAGGATCACTGTATTGTTGACCAAGTTTCAATCTCGTAGTTGATGACTTATCACTTCTGGCATTCAAAAGTCTAACCTCACAACCCTTGTTTATAACATGTGTATAACAGGTTATAACACAGGAGCACACAAAGCGTGCCCGTAGCTTCGTTGACGGAGACACTCTTTTTCAATGAAGGCAATTTTCCAAACGTTAACCAATTTTAATCTTACATTGCGTAGGGAATATTCCAGATGTTAGGACATTTTCTTGCACACAGAGGGTCGTTGATGAATTGACTGGCTTGGCAGAGTCGCTGGTTTGCGTGGATGGTGTCCATGATTTTAAGAATGGTCTTGACATGTATATATATTTCTCAGGCGCGGATCCATGGCTGCAGAGGGCGCGCGTCCCCCTATTTTTCACTTTCTTGCATAGACGTTACACAATTCACCGATAACTCCATTACAAAAATGTGTAGGGCGTTTCTGACTGTGAAAGAGGTACGGAGGGGGTTCAGGACCATATTATGTCCTTACTCCGTTCTTACTAAAGTAACATAACGTTGGGGTAAAAATGAAGTTGCTAGTATAGTGCATTAATGAGATTAATGAAGGATGGTGGGGTTATCGATAATTCAGGGTTGCGCCTTTCAGTTAGTATTTTCTTCCTCGCCCCCTCTTTAGGGATTCGTGAGGTCAGAGAGAGAGTGGTGAGGTTATCGATAATTCAGGCCTGGGGCAGAACTAAAGCACAGGTAGTGAAAAGACAATTGTTTAATACAGGACATTTTCAGTCATAATATCTACATTATCATTCATACTTTGGTAATTTAACTTACTCAAAATTTGAGCTTTAAACCCTGGATAATGCAGGCTGGGTACATGGAAATTTCTTTAAACAGAATAAAGGTTGTTAAAATGTTAATATAGTGGTTTTGTTTAATCAACGATCTACAATTTGAGTAAGTTACTCACTCGCGTGGGAATAAATTAATATAGCTGGCTGTCCCACTTTGGCCCACCACGGCTTCATGAATCGCTTTTGGTATTCTCGTATGTGTAATTTCATGAGACTACCATACGAACATATAGACAATTGATACATTCCTATTATCAGTTCAACCTTCAAGTTGTCATAAAACATATTGAAATAATGTCCTAGATAAAAAGGCATCACACATGGAGGTTATTTGATAAAATTTAGGAACATAATCTGTTCTTAAAAGTGATCAGGATAGTTGCATATCCCTGGCCTAACGCGCAACTACTGTTACATGTTATCACTAAAGTTATGGATATAATATGAATAACATACAGTTGGGTGACCACCGTTGGCATATAAACGGTGAAGACTCTAAATTCGGCCAAATAGCAGGGTGAGCAGATATATCACGCAGTTCATATTACTACGAATAGAGTAATATTAATTTAATTCCTAATTATATTTTACAAGGGGGGGGGGATACTATATAAATAGGGATAAGTGTAAGCTATGTGGGTACATTTTGCTTAGGCCTAATTATAACCACTTTCCGCTATTCTAAAATGTCCATGGGCTTAGGCCTACATTCGGAGCATCGTACCCATACAATTCAGTTCTGCATTACAGTGTTTCAACAAGCACAAGTTGGAGTAGGAAGTATATGTAAGCAGAGAGACACAAAATATGAAGCAAAATGCAACGGTTTTCTGTAGAAAAATAGTTGCATCTCTTTCAAATAAATTATACTCTTTGGAATGGATTAAAAAATGTCTACAAACGGTTGAAAATATAATGCTAGGACTTTTCAGTCCGATATAAAACTTATTACTGTTAAATGAGTTTGAATGGTGGTATTAAAATAATCAGCTGAAAATAACCCCGACTCCCGAGTACTGGTCAAGTACTCATATAAAAGTAAATGAACAAGCAGGCTGTCAACAGCATAGAAGAGTGCCGTTTGTTTTTGCGGTGGCGCTGTTCCAGTAAGGCAAAAATAATATTTCATAAATAAAAGTATGAGAAAATCAAGTTTTACCTCTCTATTTGCGGTGAATAAAGCTATAATTATCCGGAGATATTATCTAAGTTATCAACCCAATTGTAATTTATCACGTACATGGACAGCGATAATTTACTAACAACACACCAAGAGGAGGTTATATTAGTGCCAGATATAGGTTACTTATATTAAGTCACAGATGGGTGTGTCTAACAATACAAAAAATAGAAGGAATGACCATCTGGGATAACTCGCTACTCTTTGGAAAAAGATGGCAAGTCTTGCCCGGGACCGCCATTTTAAGTCCTCATTCGATGGACGTCCCCCCCCACCAGGTTTAGCCTATGGCTCAACATAGTTACCGGGGTGTGGTCACTGTCATGGAGACAGCTACTGGTGGGAGTTGAGTGATTGTGGAGGACCAGTTGGCAATACATCACACAAGGATACAGTTCACTATACACAAACACCCCAAACTCACACAAAAGTTGGTAGTAGGTAGAAAAACGTGTTAGAGAGGGATTTTAGGAGGGCTGGTGAGGATGGCGATTGGAATGTCCGGGCTACAGGTATGTATAGATGGAGGTGGATGACTGTGGTCAATGATGCAACACTCAGTTAGGTATCCAGGAGGTAGAGAGACAAGACAAGTCTTACCATTTTAACAAATTTGGTTAATTATCACTATCCCTGTAAGTCACTTTAAAAAAAGTAGTTTTCTTGTCCGGAATAGAACAGCGCCCTCGCTCAACAGAGGGCAGACTATTTGCAATGTGACAGGCTAATCTTTCTGCTACTTCTTTGGTCAAATACTATAACTGGGGTGGGGGACAAACATAATACATGTCACTCATTAGATAATACATATCACTCATTAGATAATACATATCATAACGTAATGCATCAAAAACATACTTAAGGACATATCATATAACGTTAATGCATCAAAAACATACTTAAGGGCATATCATAACGTAATGCATCAAAAACATACTTAAGGGTTGTAGGATGGGATTGTCCCTTGCCTAAATTCCATTATGGACTTTATATAAAATGCCATGCTTTATATAAAATCCCATATATGGACTTGCTATGATTTCCATGATATGATTTCCGTGATATGATTTCCATGGCATAATTTCCATATATGAGCCATTATAGACCTGGTATAAAATCCATACAAAAACATAAGTTTTGGACAGATATATACATATAAAGTTTTATACGTACCACAAACAGCTTACCATGGTTCACATAAAGTGGTATCCATACCTCCAAAAATAGCAAAGTCATATCAGGTTTAAAATCTTTATTAGGATATAAAGTTTGTCTCATATCAAGATTTAGGCCAACATCAGGCTTGATCTGGTCATATCAAACCATATATCCACTAGACATAGCTTGATATTATGCCATATATAGAATTGTGGTAAAGTGTGGGAGAGCCCAAATTTACTAAAGTTTACTGTTTTGGCGAAGATTTCAATACAAAATTATGTTTCCAAAACTTGGATTTTTTGGTAAAATTGAGTAACGTTGTATCCCAACTTCTTGAACACAGGTCAAAGTTAGTAGTTCTGTTAGCTCAACGCAGTAAATTCTGCCTACAACCCCAAAGTTTTTTTTTGATAAATGTAGGTTACATACGCTAGATACATTACGATCCAAACTTGATAAGCAAGGTATGGTCATTGATACAATGACAACCATCGCCACATACAAGCTAAACCACATAATATTGCATCAATAAAATAAAACATTAAATTGTTCCATGATAATGTAAAGGAAAAATGCTTACAAACCGGCTTGCTGCCCCGGTGCGTTCTGTCGATCACAAAGGCAGGTGACGGGATGAATCGAGAAATCACGTGACATTACTGTTGCATGGGATAACGTCACTGTGTAGGCAGCCAATGGGAGCAAAGACCTCGGCAGCCAATGAAGATACAGCGCATCTACAATCCACATCTTCTGGGACGCACATCATTTTCCAAGATATATGCGCCATGACCGCTCATCCATGCATCCAACATAGCATCGCATATTATATTAAGTTTGTATATAGTAGTATGTCAATTGACAATATTATCTACATTACCCAGGGAAACATTGCTACTGTGTATACATCACACAGAGTGTACACATCAGTGATCCTCCCACATCATGGATATATATTGTACACACATGTAAATTTAAATTATGATTACATAATTGTACGACTATCCATCCAGCATATTACACACACACACATGCATATGATGTCCAAGTAAATATACATAGTTAATAAACAAGCATATATACCTTTACACATGGTACACATGCATATATAAAGCACTATAAATTGGTTTGATATTGACCAGCACAAAAGATAATAGACTGTGTATAAAGGCAGGTGTAATTATAATATACAATGTATGTATATATATACAGGCCTATATATATATTATATATGCATTATATATATATATGTGTATACATAATAGTATATATGTATTATATAACGTTAATACTGGAATAGAGGGAAATTGGATACATCATAATAGCAAATATATCCGACTGTACGGGGAAACGATAATATTTCACATAATGTTTGAAAAGCTTATAGTTCCGAAACTGTATATTTCATATGTTTTTAAAGTACACCGCCCTCTTCAATTCAATAGTCTTGAAAACAATCCTGTATTCGATGGCGATGTTAACGAATGGACAAGAAATCCTAGTTGCGATTTTGTGCTTTATATATGTGAACTGTACTACAAACTCTCGCAAGGGAATCATTTCCTCCTAGTCGAGTATTACTAGCATAAATCAATCTCCCCCTATTCCAGGATTAGTGTTATATAGTATCAGGGTAAGAAATAAGAAAAAAAATCAACAGGTCTGGCGGACCTGCTCACCTGGAAATTTACAGGTCCGCAAAA
>JAODAI010235396.1:0-10337 GCA_027575025.1 Scotoplanes globosa | reverse complement strand
ATATATTCAACGAAATGCAATACTCATTTGTTCAACTTTGTACATTCGGATAACCCCCTGCGATCTTCAAACCGGTTACAAATGATTTACCATTTAGTGATATCCAGCTTCACACAGGTTCAAAGTGAAAGTTTTAAAGATATTCGACACACAACATCGGGGAATTCATTTCACGAAAAAGGGCAGGACTATTACAACGCTAAACTTAGGCATAACAGTGTGAGAATAGGCTTGAGTGATATACCTATGGTCAGCTAATATTCAATTTTCCATAACTTGACATCTTCCACAATTTATTTGGTATCGGAATACAGCAAGTTTTGGTAAAAATAGGCGGCGCTCCGCAAGTAAAATGCAGAAAATAGGTGGACTTGAAGAAAGGGTTATAATAAGGTTTTCGAACAACCCACAACGGTAGGCTATCGCAGTAAATTGCAGCCCATACTTCATTTTTCGTCTTCAAACACAATTGTTCTGTATTTCATATATTGATCAAGGCATGCATGTTTAATTACAGAAAAATCTTGATAAACGCTGTTGGTACATTGCTGCATATTCATTTTTTTTTCAATTTCCAAATTATATTTCAACAACATCAGAATAGTACAATTACAAGTTAAACAGAAATGTATATATATGGTATCATCCAATGAGGTTGAGGGGATAATAAAGAAGCTACAATTAGCTTATGTGTGGTCGGTCCCCCTTAAATGTAATACAAATAATTGATTGCTGCATTGTTAATAAAGAATGGGTGAAACGTGGAAAATGGGTGGGCTTAAAAGGGTTAAAAGGTCCAACAAACAAACCAAAATCGCTTGAGTCTCTTCTTACGACTTGCCTTTATAATCATTACTGATTTTTAGCAACAGCGTGACTGCCATAAGTATGCTAGCCTGCCCGGGCAAGAGGGAGGGGAGAATCAGATACATCTTCCACGGTGAAACGCTTTAAACAGTGGTCGTTTGGTGGTCTTGGCAGTCACAGCAGAGAGAGAGAGAGATATAATTGCTTAACGGCGCATCAACAACGAGGTTATATTAGTGTCCATAAGAATGTTAACCTGCCCGGGTAAGAGGGAGGAGAGAATCAGATACATCTACCACTGTGAAACGTTTTCAACAGTGGTCATTTGGTGGTTTTGGTAGTCACAGAGAGAGAGAGATATAATTGCGAAACGGCGCACCAACATCAAGGTTATATTAGTGACAGGTATGTTCATTCTATTCAGGGTACACGATACAAATAAATAAAAGGAAAATGATCATCTGGGATAACTTCCTACTCTTGCAAAAAAGATGGCCAGACTAGCATACCTGGCCTGGGACCATCATTTCTCTTCCTCATCCGATGGACGCCCCTCACTAGGTTTAGCCTACGAACCGACATAGTTACCGGGGTGTGGCCACTGTCATAAAGACAGGTACTGGGAGCCACTGGTGAGAGTTGAGTAATTGTGGAGGACCAGTTGCCAATCCATCAGACACGGATGCTGTTCACTGCTACAGTAAGGTACTACCTCTCACACACACCCCAAATACAGTGTGGGGCCCTCTTGACAATTGCACCATGACCATGTTGTACGGTATCAGTAGGGTCAATGCCAGAAACATACATAACATGCAAGGGATATTTTAGTGCGGGATAATTGATTAGCAGTTCCGACGCGTAACTGCTAATCAAAATCAAAATTGATTAGCAATTACTACATTTGGATTAGCAACTTTGTGTAGGAAGTGATAAATGTTGCATTTCAGTCATGTTTATAGGTATTATAATCTCAATAACCAACCAATTTGACTCAAAAACCCATTATAAATCATGCAGATGTCAACATTTACGTGCAGTAAAAAACTTTTTTAAATGATTAGCATTTTTTTGCTAATCAAAATCAAATTTGATTCGCAATAGCGCCCTCTTTGGTCACAAATCATGATGAGAACACCACTAATATATTCATTGACATGACACTTACTGTTTGTGTTTGGGGGCACACACGATGGCCAAGGCCTCTGGCAACATGATCTGGTAAGGGCAGTGCGTGTGTAGATCTATGCTGGACAGGAACGCCGTCTGACTCGGGTGGGTCTGTGAAAAGACAGAAAGAACAGAATAAATGGAAATGGCAGTCTTGAAACCAAAGGCGGAAGAATCGCCTGCAGTTGATTCGACGTGCGCCCTCAACAATGTACCAAAAATTAAATAAATAATTTTCAGGGGGGCTATTGTACTACAGGCATAGTATAAATAAAAAACTTTTTCCTTCTTTTTCGGCGTGATTTCTTTACAAATACATGGGAAGTTTATTCACCCAGTCAGTACAACTATCATGTTGTTGTTGAATGAGTTGTTTATATACCGTAGTGCATGCAATTAGTGAACGTGAGTGAACCATTATTTCCTAAATAATAGCTTGCAATTACAATATTTCAAATTTGTACTATTTAGCATCCACAAAGCGCACAGTCTAACATAAATCACATGCACACAGTGCTGTATTACTTATTGCATGCGTGTATGTGTACGGTTCTGTTTATTGCTTTAAACTGTACATAAAAACGAGGGTGAAAGGTTTTTGACAAACTTCAGGTATATTTCAATGAAAAACATGATTAAAAGTGTGATTAATCAGCCTCAGGCATCCCTTGTGTGACCCAACCAGACCGTTCATTAAGCCATAGTCACGCTGACCCGAATGTAGCTATGTACACTGTATCACTTGGCCAAATGTAACAATTTCATGCAAATTGTTGTAAAAATTACTCCGACGCCTAACAGAAGCCCATGCTATAATAATAGAGAATACAAATTTCAATCTGCACATAAAAACTTGGTATGGAATTTACGTAAAAATATAAATTCCTGGATTCCGAAAATGGCTAAATATCTTGGCGTCCAAGTTCATTTATTTATCATCACTTGTAGATCTAATGAAATAATTATTTCTCTAATCTGGTACATGTTTTTTTTGTAAAAAATACTTTTGAAGAAAAACAAACTTTAAAACAACCAAGTATTAATCCTAACGGCACTGGGCTATTTTGATACCTAAAAATACTGATGGGACTCAGTGCCCCCCCCCCCCCCGAGATCTTAGCCACGGTACCACCGCCCAACCTGAAAATTTGCATGTACATAAATAATCATGTTGCGAACACGATGGCAATTTTTTTTTAATTGAAATTGTTCAAATTTGTAATTATTGCGTAATTGATTATACAATATTCAAATTTCGACCATTTTCCAAGAAAAAGACATTATTTCCTAAAATAATGGGCAACATCACTAAAGATGCTGAGAAAAACAATCAATAAACTTTGTAAAATTAATGGATCCACTCTCTGTTGAAAATCTTGAATATATACGAGTTAATTAACACAAATTAGCATAAATTTGTGTGTATTTCAATACATTTCTTAAGTTCTTTATGTATTCTATTATTTAATTTGTTATATATGTATTCAATTGTTTTATTTTTTAATGTTTTGTTCAGTGTTTATAGTTCTTTAGTTGCCTATAGGTAAACGTTGAAACTTTTACATTAGTGTATAGGTCCATTAATTAGAGATTAACGTTACAATACCATTTTAATCTCTTGCATTTTACACATTATATACTGATATAATGTAAAAAAATACGATTTCTGTGACATACATGTGCTTACAAAATGTTGCGTAACTCGTTAACGGAGGAGGAACTTATGGTGCTAAACAATATTTGGTCTCAAAATATGCGCAAAACATCAATGGAAGAAGTCATAGAAGGAAAAAATTATATCCGAAGCATTTGCGATGCAGCCATAATTTTTGGGGAGGGGGCGTATCGCCCTTATACCATTCCGCCATCTCAACCTGTTTGGAGCATCTTCCATCCTTAGCCCAACATTCCTCAGATCCTCCTCCACCTGATTCTTCCACATTTTCTTTGGTCGACCTCGTCCCCTTCGTCAATCCACCTTGAAATCCAACGCCTTTCTCAGGGGATGGAACTCATCCTCCTCCAAACAATGCGGTAGAAAAATCACACGTCGTACATAAACTTACATAAATTGTTTATTGACGCGTGTAGGCTGCACTGTATCCAATGCAAATGCTTGACCATGCTCTAGGCAAGCCGTACAAATTGTCCGATTAAAGCATGATCTTGGTCAAGACTTACATGTATCCATCCCAGGGTAATGAGGTCGTTGTTGTCCATGACGTCGAACATGTCCTCCTCGTTGAGGGCGATGCACGAATCCGAGGTGCCTTCCTGCTTCAGTATTACAATGTGGGTTATCGTGAAAGAGTCGTGCGCCTGAACAATGGGTGAAATTAAACATAAACAATATCTGACGTTTATTTTGACATTTCACTCACAATTGACCGAACACTTCAAAATCAAAATTATTTTTAAGTGGATTATATTGGTCGATGGGTTTTATATTTTGGCAATTCTGGGCCATCTAGTGCCACCCAAATCACTATTTTACATCCACCCAATGAGCTCTATCCACCAAGATTTCCCAGTAAGACTTGCCTGTAAAATAGGTGCAATTAAAATAAACAATATCGGACGTTCATTTTGACATTTCACTCACAGATGACCGAATACTTTTATAGAAAATAATTATCAAATCAAAATTATTTTTAAGTAAATTATATTGGTCGATTGGTTTTATATTTTGGCAATTCTGGGCCATCTAATGCCACCCAAATCACTATTTTACATCCAACCAATGAGCTCTAGCCACCAATATTTCCAAGTAAGACTTGGGTACTGTTGACTCTTTTCGCGCGGACGTCAAGATATCCACCATTGGAAACATCCACCTGACTCGGATGTCGAGAATATCTGCCATTGTCCAGTTGGCTAGCCTTCCCCAAAAAATATTTTTTAGGAAAATAGGCACAGCGCCACTTAACAAGATTGTTTGTACATTTAATGAACATGTTGTGCACATAATTACAGCACTGTGTATGTTAGTCATGGGCTATATCGGAATAAAAGAAGAAATTGTTTCATTTACATAAATGTCTACATTTGACTCAGTGGCTGAGGGGAGATCACCACATTTGGTTCAGTATGATAAGAGTTAAAATGAGATGTACAGCTTATATTTTCTTTGCTACGTTGATTCTTCAAACCTAAATCTTAAGATATTGAAATGCTACATTTGATTCTTATTTGTGATAGAAATTAGTAAATTTTGAACAATTCCAACTTTTTTGATTAGGTTTCCTGGCACTTTCAACCCAGAAGTTATAGGAGCCATCGAAAGCCTTCGATATACTGGATAGAGAAACTGGATTATAATTATCTTCACTCAGTAGTCAAACTCCTGACCTTGTGATAAAAAGTACAACACTCTTCTCAACTCAATGCCAAATACAGTTATCTTTTATTGGTGTCTAAAATCCATTTAAATTGTCTCTAAATCACATAAAACGATCTCCAAAATCACACCGAATATTAAGACACACTTTGTATGAATGAATGAATAGGTTTCCTGGCCCTTTTCAACGCAAAGGTGAGCCACCCAAAGTATATGTGAGCCACCCAAATTATTTGATATACCAGTTAGAGCCACTGGAATATAATCATCATCACTCCAGATTCGACCTCATGACCTTACGATCATAAGTCTAATGCTCTATCAACTGAGTTAACCAGGTCAGACTCAAAAAGGATGTAAAATTTTAGTAACTGTTAAATTCCCTAAATTTTACTAGGATATAAACAACACTGCTTCACATAGCAGTAGAAAATTAAGAATCGAGGTCAGGCTGGCATGTGATCATAGAGGGCGCGATATGGTGACGTCGCATGACATACTACCAGGAACACCCTGGGCTAATTATATTTACAAAGATTTATATCAGCATATTAACAATACAGTAGTCTTGATTAAAGGGCAAGTATTTAGCGCTGCACACTGATTGATTAATTTTGCGTCTGACCCGTTCACAAGTATACACAATGTAGAGATACTCTGCATCCCTGTACCGAATATCAGCTCAATATTGATATATCGTTTGCACAAGCCAAGATTTTCGCAATTAGTAGTGCCCACTAAATAATATACATGGAATCGCCACCGAAAACAGATAATTCTGATAAGCTGCTTCTCTGGGCGATAGAATATCATTGTGGCCAAATCTTAAAAAAAATTGGGAGCTTCGCCTGTACATTGTAAATTAGCCTAGCCTCTAGCCTATCAATATTTTATGAATAAAACCCCGCCCACTCATTAATATGTGAGGTATCATCGTTAAATCAATAGGCTTCCTAATTGACCCGCAGAGCATCCCTGTAACATATCAACTCAGTCCGACCTGAGCAATCGTTGGCACGAGTCAATTCTTATAGATTTTCGCAATAAACCCCGCCCACTCATTAATATATGAGGTATCATCATTAAAATCAATACTCTTACCAATTACCACCCTGCAGAGAAGCCCTGTACCTAATATACACTAAATCCAACTTACGGTTGTTGAGATATTGTGTTAATGAGCCATTTCTTGATATTTTCACAATAAGCTTCGCCCACTCATTAACATACAAGGTATCATTGTCAAAATCAATAGGCTTCCTAACCGACCTGCAGGGCATTCATGTACTAAATATTAAATTAATCCGACTTATGGTTATTGAGATATCATGTTAACGAGCCATTTCCTGAGATTTACGCAATAAGCTCCGCCCACTCATTAATATGCGAGGTATCATCGTCAAAATCAATAGCCCTCATAACCGACCTACAAGGCATCTATGCATCAAATATCAACTTAATCCGAATTACGGTTATTGACATATCGTGTTAACGAGCCCAGGTGTCACAAACACACACACGCACACCCGCACACGCCGGGGTGACCGCATAGATTTCTTGTCAAGACAAGAAATCAAAAATTATACATAAAATTATTAT
Source organism: Scotoplanes globosa (assembly GCA_027575025.1). Lineage (NCBI taxonomy): Eukaryota > Metazoa > Echinodermata > Holothuroidea > Elasipodida > Elpidiidae > Scotoplanes > Scotoplanes globosa. The sequence goes on along the minus strand of JAODAI010235396.1, from coordinate 3,424 downwards.
AATCTTATGTATAGAGTCATTTCAGTAATTTTTTGTTGTTCGTTTGGGGACATTTTGCAAACCAAATTTACCAACGACTTTACAGCCCTGTGGTGTTGGACAGCCACACTACATATATCAGAAGCAAAATAGAAAACAAATCTCAATAAGATTGTCAACAACAATCTCTAAGCAAGCATCCTTAAAAATACATCCATAGCAATGGCTCACCAATCTCCCGGCTAGTATCCCACAGAACTCCACATTTCTGCTGGTGCACGGCTCGGCAATTTTCAGGAATTGGACAGTCGCGTCATCCGGCACAAAAACAGTCCGGAAACCGTATTTATTTGCTGCCGGGGCGCCCCCGTTTGACACCGTCGTCGTCGTCAAGAGGTGACTCGGCTTGTTGGACCGGTCAAACTTCAGAGACCGATCAACTGGTGGGAAGCTGGCATAGAAGTAACCAAGATAATAATAATGGATCTATCGAATAAACTTAAATGATTGATGTAATTTTTGAGAGACAACCAGCATAATGGCCATATCAATAGAGAGAGATAATTTGTTAACGGCACATCAACAACTAGGCTATATTTATAGGCCTTCTTTTTAATTATCAATATATTGGATGACAGAGAGAGAGATAATTGCTTTACTGCCCATCAACAGCAAGGCTATATTAGTGCCGGATATATAGATTAATTATATTAAAGTCCCATTCAGGGTTAACGATACAAACCAATAAAAGGAATGACCATCCGGGATATCTGACTATTCTTTGCAAAAACATGGCCACACTAGAATAACGAGACAGGTAGTACCGCCACTTCGCGTCCTCATCCAATGGACGCACCACACCAGGTTTAGCCTATGAACCAACATAGTTACCGGGCTATGGCCACTGCCATACAGCCAGCTACTAGGAGCCACTGGTGAGAGTCGAGTGATTGTGGAGGACCAGTTTCATAACGGCACATCAACACCGAGGTAATATAATGCCAGATAGGTTAATTACAACTCAAGTGGATGTTATTGCCTTCTCTACTACAACAGTACGTGACATCATCCAGCCATTATTTGTGACCCATCATATAGAAGCAGGGACATATGTCACAAATTCACAAATTTAAGACAGCAACCATTTACAGTCCTGCATACCGCTTGGTAGAATGTCCTTTTCTTGTAAATGAAAAAAAATGTAAACAATTTTGGAGCATAGTTGTACAATTTATTTTGTTATTGTATCCAATGAATTCACCCAATTCATATTTGTGATGCTTTGAGCAACTTAGCTTAACTTATATGCATACAAATACTATGAGAATAAATCATTTCTTTTCAATTATATAAGTAATTTTCAATAAAGACCAAAACAAATGACAATATATGATCATAACTTGAATTTGATATACCGTAGTGATAGTTACGTGATACTACAAAGTGAAATCTAAAATTCCACACTTTAGAGCAATATCAAATTATCTCAACATATGAAATCGGAAACATGACCCAGACTTTGATGGGATTGGTCACATTAATAGAGTAAACTCTTATAAAAATAAATTAACGTTTCAGGCCATTTTTGCTGTAAAATTAAAATTTCTCCCCCCAAAACACATATTTTCAATTGATTTTCTCATTTCTTCTTAAAAAATAAAGAGTTACTTTTTAACCAAAGTTTTTAGTAAATCAGTTAGAGCTTCTGGCTATTGATTACATGAACATTGATTGATTGATTTTTTGTATGCACCATTCGATTGGTCATGCTCTGTCAAAGATCAAGTGAAAATCCAAAGTAAATCCCCCCCAAAAAAATAAAAATCATTTAACAATAACCACACTAGGAGGAGCGGGGAGCCAGGAACACCATTCATACTTTTTATGACTGTTTCCAGCAAGGCTAAAAAGTCTGCGGAGGGTGTTGTTTTATCTAAAATGTGATTTTCTAAGGAATATACCAGTAAATTATTAGAGAAGTGTTACAAGGGACTGGACTGGCAGACTGGCCTGATTGTGCCTATTTGGAAGCAAAAGGGGAGTGTTCGTGACCCAGGAAGGTACCGTGGTATCACAACTGTTGTGACAGGTTTTTAAGCTTCTGGAAATGATTTAGGATAGAAGAATTAGGACTAAGTTGAAACGGAGATCGGGAGGAACAGCAGGAGTTTTGGAGGGCAAGGGGGACAAGTGATGGGCTGAAAAGAAGCTGAAGGTACAAAAGGGAGTATGGCTTTGTTTTTTTGTAGATATGGAGAAGGCCTATGAAACGTTTCCTATGGAATTTATGTCTACGTTGAGGTGGATGGGTGTATATGAAGCGGAAGTCAGGATGGTGGAGGGCCCAGGGTAGTGCCCTCAGTCCACTTCTTTTCATTATGGTAATGGAGGTGATTAGCAGCAGGACAGTCAGCACTAGGAACGTACTGAAAAAGATATATGCTGACGACTTAGCAGTAGTTATGGATAGTAAGCAAGAATGGATGGATTTATTTGAGAAACACGGGCTACGTATGGGCCTGGATAAGACGGAGGTGCTATAAGTGGGCATGGAGCGACAGGAGCTGGGAATAACCCTTGCAGGCAAAGGTATTAAGCAGAGGGATAGCTTTGCGTATCTGGGGGGGGGGGGGATGATTTCTGGAGATGGACGGTCGGATGGGGAAGTGCCTAAAAGGATTCAGTCGAGGGCTCTGGCCTGGAGAGTGTAGAGGTGGTTATGTCAGATAGGTATATTTCAAGTAAATTAAAAGGGTAAGTTTTGGGTACATGTATGTTATTCCAGCCTGTATTGATTGGCTGGAGAAAGTGGCTGTCTGATGCTCAGCAGCAGCGACTCCAAGTTCGCGAAAATAATTGAATGAGAGGGATCGTGAGGGTTAAGCGGGTTCATTAGGAGCAGGTTGGGTTGGCAGAATGGGATGACTACGATCTTACAGAGAGGGTGATAAGGGGGCGTATGAGGTGGGCTGGGCATGTAGTACGGATGGACGGTGGGCGACTGCCAAATATGTTGATGTCGCAAGTGGGATTCATGAGGTGGAGTTATATTATTACATCAAGGAGATATGATGATGTGGAAGGGGGAAGGAGATATGATGTGGAAGGGGGTGAGGGATGACGGTTGACCACTGGAGTCACCCTTGTCCCTCACCCCCTTTTTTGTTTATCTCTTTATCTCTTGGTGGGCGGGGGTTGCGTGGTCGGCGGGGGTTGCGTGGTCGGTGGGGGTTGATGGCACGGCAGGGCGCGCTAAAATTATTACGTGGATAAGATAATGTGCAACATTAATTGGATTGGTTTAACACAAAACAGGGAGAAAGAATTAACATAATTTTTTTTAGTAACCAACTGAGCTTTTTGTAATCACCTGCTCTTTGGCCTTTGAATCGCCCCCTCTCCGTCACTGACGACGTGTCTATCCGTCGTCTGATCCGGCGTTCTG
>JAODAI010235285.1:0-10337 GCA_027575025.1 Scotoplanes globosa | reverse complement strand
ACTTGCCCATTTCAATAACACACAGTCACTCCGAAAACATACACAACATAATACAATGTAGCAATACAATGTTCATATATTGGCCAATCACAAATGGCATATTGTAATAATGGCCACTCTCATATCGGGACAAAAAATCGCCGCCGGGCCTGTTAGCTTTGGGTGGTAACCTATATAGGAGGCGGATAACTCCCATTTAAAACCCCGCACACATGATACCAGTGCTGTGTGGCCTTCTTGTGTCAATCTTGTTATTATGATTACGCTAATATCTCAATCCCAAATATCTCGGTTATCTCAATCCAAATCCGTTATTCGAAGTCACATTCTGGAATAAAATCCCTGGTAATATTACCTAAAAATCACTTAATGCATTCAAAGTAACTCTGAAACGTCATCTACATTCTATGCCATGTAACTTTATATTATCAAGTATAATTATATACAATATTATTGTATTACGTGTATTCTGAGATTTATTTATTTTCTGTTAAATATGATGTATATTATTATCATTGTATGGGAGCCATACTATAAAGCTCTGCTTATTTCTAGTTTCCCCCACCTCATCATTTATTATTTTATGTGATATTCAAAAGACTAGTATCTTAATTTGATTATTATATATTATGGAATATTATACTGTGGAATATGAATTGGTAGAAATAAATAAAATAAAATTAAATATAACCTTTGGATGATGATGATGAGGGAAGGAAACTTATATTTAAAATGGCACGGGACAGGAAAGAAGATAGCCTACGTATATGTTAATGGGGGAGGGTGGCAAAGGATCATGATGGAAGTTTGGTAGTAGCAATGATGTGGTAATTAAGGTTGAGAGAGAATTACTACAATAATATAGGCTGGGGTGGTCCGTGATATTAACTGATTTGTTGATTCCACTGATCTGTATAATACAATATCTAAGCGGAGCGTCACCGTGGTTGGCGCGGAGCGTACAATAATATTTTGAAAACTTAAGTGTCCTTAGATGCATTCTGGTACAACATTTTCTGAAATTTAAGGTCAACTTTATATCACAGACTTACCTTTTTATTTTGTTATTATCTTTCAAAAATTTAAAAAGCGCAACAGGAGGTATAATGAATCTCTCAAATAATGTGAAATAAATACAATGTAAAACAGGCTTACGTTGCCTAACAATGACCGGTTTAACTTTTTTAATTTTACTTACTTTCTAAAACAACAATCCAATCAGTGGTATTCTTGCATTTTTTAGTGGTCGCCAGCATGTGAATGATCACAGGAGTTCAAACTAATAATATTTGTGTATAATCGATCATATCCACACATGTAAACTTCGGGTTACGTTGAAAAAAGACGGGAACTAATTGGACGAACTTTAATTGCGAAGCCCGGTCAAGTTTGATGGAGTGTCCTCCCTGGATTTTTAAAAGCAAGTGGCTGAAATACATTTTCCTGGCATCTATGAACCAAATACTGGCCTAGTATAATATTATGCAAATATCGGTCTGGAAGGCGTATACAAAATACCATGAGCAAACATTTTCCACAATCATCCTCACAGGTAAACTGGTTAGGTGTGCAAAAAGATTGTCGCAATGCAATTGCATGCACATAGGAACTGCGAGTGTGATGAAGGGTGTGTGGTCCTTCCGGGGATTTGTTTAAAAAGTGTGGGCTGAAATGCGTTTTTCTGGCACTTATGAACCAAACCGTAGGCACTATAATACTAATTTCAGTCTGAAATTTAGGCATATAGTAAAAAATCACTTATGACCCCCGGACCGCGTGGATTCGCGCATGGGGGTCCGATCCTGATATGCTTGTATAATTAATCATTCACAAATCTAAACTGGATACGTTTGAAAAAATATGGGCTGACGCGAGAAACAGGGTGGAACTTTTTTTTAAAGTGAAGAGCTGAAATGCGTTTTCCTGGCGCCTAAGAAAAAATAATAATAATGATATCGGCATATGAAAGGTATATACAATATCACCACTGTGTCGACATATACGGCATAGTAAAAAACACCGCCGAGCAGGGGGTATGGACCCCAGTCCCTCTGGATCCGCGACTGAGTATAGTGAGGGGTGTGATTGAGGTCGACGAGATTTCGGATTTAGAAGTGGATGGAGCTCTGAGACGGATAAAGAAGGATAATGCTGCAGGTATATGAATGAAATACCGGTGGAAATATTTGTATTACATGGGAGGTTGGAGTGAAGTGGTTAGGGAAATTGCTCAATGTGTGTTTGAGGGAGGGAAGTATACCAATGGACTGGCAGACTGGCGTGATTGGGCATATTTGGAATCAGGAAGGCGATGTTCACGACCCACTGCAGTATCGGGGTATCACAATATTTGGATATGTTTTTAGGCTACTTTTTTTATATATTTTGGATAGGAGAATTAGATCAAGAGTTGAAACGGAGATTTGGCAGGAACAGCATGGGTTTCAAAGCGGACGGAAGAGAGACAAGTGATGATCTGTTCTCACTTAGAAGCTTAGACAGTGGGGGAAAAGAAGCTGGACGTCAAAGCGGTTGTGGTATTGGGTTTTAGATCTGGAGAAGGCTTATACTGTACTTCGGTGAATTATGTCTGCGTTGAGGTGGATGGGTGTCCCTGAACCGGAAGTCAGAATGGTGGCGGGTCTTTATGAAGATTATAAGTGTGGGGTTTTATTTGGTGCTGTGAGGTCAGAAGAGTTTGTGGTAAATAATTGTCTCACGCCGGGCAGTTCCCTAAGTCCATTTCTATTCATAATGGAGATGGAACTGGTTAACAGCAATGGCAGTGCAAATAACGTACTTCAAAAGTTGTTATATGTTGACGAGCTGGCAGTATATAGTTGTGAAAAGCGAGCAGGAGTTGCAGCAGGTTCTGGTAGAATAGAAGGATTTATTTAAGAGACATGGGTTACGTATGAGTCGCGATGAGTCATATATTTTGTCCGTGGATTTACAGAGACAGGAATTGGGCATAACCCTGCAGTAGGCAAGGGATGTTTTTTTCTTATCCGTGGGATTATATACGGAGGTGGACGGTCTCGTGGGGAGGTGCGAAAAAGCATTCAGTCTGGCCTGGAGAAATATAGAGGAGACTATGTCAGATAAACACATCTCAAAGAAAGTAAAAGTGACTGGATGATGGGTACGTGTGTCATTCTAGAATGTATATGTGTGGTTGAGACTGTGGCTTTGTCTGGAGCTCAGCAGCAGCGCCTTCAAGGGTGCTAAAATAATTGGACGAGAAGGACCGCGAGCGTTAAATGGGTGGGTATAGAGATTAGATAATATACAAGGGGACATAGTTGATACGACTAGGAGTCTTATATAGTGATTAACAAGGGGGCGCATGAATGAATGAATGAATATGTTTCCTGGCCCTTTTCAACGCAGTGGTTATATGAGCCACCCAAAGCGAGGTGGGATGGGTATGTACAACGTATGGATGGAAGGCGACTCCCGAAAATGGTGATGTCGCACGTGTAATTTGGTAGAAGGGTTAGGGGAGGCCTCTGTTGAGATGGAAGGACCTTGTTAAGAGGATATGATAATGGCGGGAAGAGATAGCGAGATGGTCATGGCTTTGAATAGAGAGAGGTGGACAGCAAATTGGCAAATGCTCTGGCAGTTAGTTATTTTTTTTCTTCCCCACCCCTTGTTATGGATACACGAGGTAGAGAGAGACTGATAATATGACATTGTTAGTGATATTTAATTCCATCACTAGTTATGTAGGTATGTATATACCATGGGTTGTGCATGGCCAGCTGACGATATCAAATCCAATTCGAGTAAATTCTCAAATATGAATGAATATAGATTAGGTTACTGCTCTTTGGAGTCAACTTAATATGAAACCATACAATATTATTTAACTTGAACCTCCAAGTAAATAGAGGGCGGCCAAACAGTGTGAACACACTTAACCAGCCTGGCAACAGGCATATCAGTGTTCGTATGTGACCTACCTGCCTACGGTACGATAATAGGTCAATAATTTGGTGTCAGTTTGGTCCAGTTACTATGCAACTAAGTTATGTACTACTTATGTGTCATACTACATGTTTGTTTGTTTGTTTGATATGATCCTCCCTTAGCTTAGGGGAACTCGCTAGAACCCTAAACAGGTATAAACGCAAGCTGGCAAGCCAATCTCGTGCCACAAACGCACAATTTAACGTCCATGATTTAGGGATATCAGACAGAATGTATACAATCATCATGGACAGCTTATTTAATATTACCACGATAAGCGACCACCGAAGTGGAAGAAGCAAATACTTTCTAATTACATCTTCAAGTTGGGTGTCATCCAATTCATAATTTTGAAGTCAAATTTGGATTTTTTTTAATTTGAGAAATGCTTTCGCATGGGAAAACTGTGATTACTTTCGGATAAAAATCCACATTATACTATAGGCCCGACCCAGGATTCGAACTTTAGATCTCCCAATTGCTGAGATTCGTGGCTTCTAGCATTGTGTCCTCTCGGCCACAGCATTTATAATTGTTAACTATAATTGATGTACCCAGAGTCACTTGTTCGTTACTTACAGAGCTATATCGTTACGTGCAACTGAAACGCGGAAGTGGTATATATTTGAAGTTATGGGGTGTGGAAAGTGTATACATACTGGCAAATATGTACACGACTTTATATTCGAATTAATGCAATTAACACTGAGCGCATGCTTTGTCTCATGCTGTTTACATTATCATGATACAGTGTATATGTAAAATATGCCAAATTGGCTATATACATTGAAATAAACTATAGGGTGTCTCGCATTTTCATGATTCATTGATATGGCTGAAATAAGTTGATATGAGTGGGACATAATATGACAAAAAATAGTAGCTCAGCACGAATTATTGCGAAATCGGTCGGTAATTCCGTCTTTATTTTCCTTATTTCGTGTGATCAAGTCTCGGATGCTCTATACATATTTAATGAGAATATATATATTTATATTAACATCTTCTATATTCAGAAGTTAAAACACAATACGTCACGTTTAATATTAAGATATACATGTTTAATTGTATAACGCTAATCTATGGCACTCATTGCAATCAATGAGTTTCTTAATGGCACGCTATTTACATCAACGTAGTTCAAAATTATGTCTGTACATAGATTACTGATCTGTTATTACTATAACACGCATACTGACATTAATGATATAAATACATGGCATAATGTGTAATATACCCGAATATTCCAACATTCGTTTAGCCTCGCACTCAGGGATATTCCAATAAGTTTTTCACATAAATTAAATATTCAGTACCAGCGCCAAAGCCAAAAGTGATAATCAGTTTTCTACCCCGAAACAGGTAAAGTTATTTCTTTGGGACAAATTCATTTTGGGGTGAACGGGTGGTATTTCCGGAAACAATCCCTATGTAATGATATATAGGTCGTTGAAAAAATAGGCAAAATTAGTCCCAAAAGTCATCGTTTTGAAATTTTAGACTACATTTTGAACCGTCAAGTCAATGTAATTTATACAATCGCAATTATAAAATCCAATCATGGCAACATAATTTTATAGTTTTTATTAATTTAATGCATCCAGGGGGTCCGTCCCCCTGCTCAGCAGTGATTTTTAGTAACATGCCTTCCAGGCCGATAAGTATTACTAGGCCTACACTCAAAAAAAATATTGGCTGACATAAACTTTGATTAAAATAATACATTAAATACTACTTATTATAACAATTTGTTCATTTTACTTACATAACTTAGGTAACCTGCACAAAGCAGTATACAACTTATTAGTACTTAACTTAATGCAGTAATATCAACTCAAAATACCAAGTAAATTTAAGAAACGTCGAAATGAGTATAGGACTACTTTAATTATTCCATGTCTGAGTTATACATACCCTAAATGAGACATTGAATTATACTTGATTTTAACAACATGTACACTTTACTGAAATAAATAGAGTACTAAACACTGGTTTCCAATACATAGTACTTAACATTAGTAAAACGAACACAAAACATTAAGTAAAATCAATAAATTTCAAAATAATGATAATAATTATTAGTTATGATATAACATTAATTGATGAAAATCCTAACTTGTTTTAACAAATGCAATTAGTGATTATACATAGGCTTACAAGGTGTGATACTTTGGGGGAAAACGAAGTATTTTAGACAATTTCTATATTTAGATGCGTGGCTTATATTTTAAATTTATTTTGTCCTTTTTGATCCTGCTTACGATAATCACCTAACTGTAGTTTTTGTGATTTTTTTTAAAATATTGATCTGTTTGATATACTTACTTATGTTACACATGTTAATTTAACAAACTTCCTCTAGACATAATATAAAATAATTCATTTTTCGATATTTAGCATCTATTAGGATTTGAAAAATAGTAACTTAATAGAGTGTTTGTCCGTACTTGATGTATCAAACTTTATGTACACTTGATATAAAGTTCATGTCGTAGGCAAATTATTTGCCAACAAGAAAGCATGATTTACGCGAAGTAATATTCACGTCGTAATATCAAAGTCTTTGCCAAGAACAAAGAATGATTCATGGCAAAGTGTACATTGTGAAGTAATAGTACTTCATTAGTATGTTCAAGTAAGAAATACCCATATCAACGAGTTTTATTTACATATTAAATCAATCAATTACTTCTGAAATGCCACGAGTAATTAATTCTTAAACAAAGTATTATATAGTCGGAAAAGTATTTAATAGTTACTTCGAATCTATGTATACACTGTATTTACTCGTTTGCAAGAGTTGTTCTTATGTGCTGCTATTGTGTAGTTAATACTTAAATTACTGTGGAGTTCAATTTACTTAACAAGCTAAGTGCAACATAATTATTTTTTTGAAGTAAATTAGACTGATTTTTTTTTTGAGTTCATATTTGGTTCATACAGCTAGGTGCCATGGAAACGCATTTCATCACCTCACTTTTAGCAAAACATCCGCACCCATCTTCGCATCCCCTGCTCGTGTCTTCAGTTGGTGCCCCCCCCTCCCCCTTCATGTTTATACAAAATATTACAGGTACGGAACGTCTTCCCCCCCCATCCTCCTTTGACCATCGACATACTGCCGATCGTATATACTACATAATTTACATACTGCAGGCACTTATGTATTTCTATGTTATGGTAACGCGTTTTCTCTGTGCAACAGATATATGTCAATCATGGTTGTGTGTCGGTCTGTAAATGTCGATTTAAATGTTCTTTCAAAGAGACTTGTTGGAAAATACCACTGATCAAGGGTAATGGAAGTCAAAATGTAAATCTGAAGAGTTTCTTCGCAAAATGCAATATCCAGTTTAGGCGTTTTGCGTAAACGCGTCTTTTGTATATGATTTTTAATGTAGTTCCTAATAAAAATAATAGATAGATAGAGCCCTACTTCTAAATAAGCAAAAAGCATAAATATGCTCAGCAGGGCTGGAAAGCAAAAGAAAATCTAAGTCATATAAAATCTCTCATAAAAAGCATTATGATCCGTGAAAAGCATGTGTTTAAGTTGTCCTTTAAATATATTAATATAATCAATTGGGCGTATTTTAATAGGGATACAGTTCCAAAGTCTGGGTCCATATATATATATATATATAATGTATATGTGATATATATATAAATAAATATATATATAAATTAATGGTATGATCTGTGACGCCTTTCGATCCACTTTGATTGTAAACACGTTATAAAATATTTCGGGCACCTTGCCCTTCACCAGTTACGATTAATAGTTCACCACTGTATTGCTTGATACAGTCTGTTCTACATAAAAGCTTGAAAAAATAATTAATCAATTGACTTTGATATCTTCATGAAGGGTATTCCTTTGATTATATATATATTATGTGAATATATATATATATATCTCATTAGATATATATATATATATATAGTGGACATATACGTATATAACTATATATGCTGGCTTGTAATGTATATTGCTCTCTTCCTGGTGAGAGGGGAACCTATATTATATTGACATGCATGTATCAAAATACCACACCACGGAACCCTGTTCGTATTATAAAATATCAGTCAGTTGAAAACATACAGTAAGTATATATACAGCAGTTACAACTTCAAACTAGTATACTGCTATACACACAGTGACAATCTTTTGTATTTGTTTACAAATGGAGTGATAATATAATATTTATATTTATATTAGATTATAAATTACAGAGAGTACAGTGCATTTTTTCTGGGTTTACTGCGATTTTCATTTTACAGGGTTACTTCACTCACAGCTCTCAATAATATATATCATAATTTTAATAATTAGTCTTTAAAATGACACAATTAATTTTAACAGTTGTGAGGTATTGTGAAAACAACGACGAATTATTTATTTATTGGAATGTTTTGTGACCACGTGACGTGTGTCTTAGGAGGACTATATGAACTGAACTCACGTTAACATCACGGTGAATTTATTATCTATTAAATTAATTTACACAACTATTTGCCATCACTCATGCAGTGACACACAATGATTTGGCAACAAATTAGTATACAATAACAAATGCAATATAGTGACCTTCTTGCTATAGCAAAATTATTCAATTATGGGCACGTTTGGGTAGAAAATATGTCCCATATCTTGTGAAAGCGAATACAATAAATACATTTTCACGTGTATAGCTAGAGCGGCTTCAAAACACCCGCCACTCTATTTTGAAATAATAACAGTTTCTAATTAACATATATTCAACATCATAAATACGTGACTTGTATTATTTTTGTTTCTTTCCGCCCCTTCCAGACAGGCAACAAACCTTACCGTCCCCCAAACTGTGCGAAGTTAAACTGTCGTCCTGGTGTAACTTGATAAAATAATGACATGGCTTTAAATGGGACATTGTGATGTACACGAATCGATTAAAATGAGGGGCCAATTAATCCATCCATGTATATTCCAGAGATAATATATATATATATATATATATATACAGGCGCATATTTTATATGTAAATATATATAACAAATATATAAATAGGCATATGGGTAGGCCGAATTATATATAAATGAAATATACAGTCTGAACCCGATCAATAAACTTGAAACAATCACCATGCATCTAGGCTAACTTCATGATTGGTTTTTTTCCCTTAGACGAATGTAGACTGATGTGCAATTTATCCGATTTAAAATGTTCGTGCATCGAGGCATGTTGATATACATGTCTGATTCTTCGCCAATATATATTATTATATATAATATATCGCTCATTTTAATGACAAGAAATTGGGTTTTCGTTCAAAGTTAGATTTAACCCTAACTTAACTGGACCTTTTTGGTGTTCACCGGCCCCCTCGGATCTCGAATTACATCCAAATTGCTGTGCCGATAGAAAATTATGTTCTATACACAACATGGTGAAAAAAATGTTTTTAGTATGTCAACTTTTGTAGTTATGAGCTAATTAAAAACGTACATTAAAATTTCACATGCAGTAACTTCTTAAAATATCTCAAATTGCCTCAAATCGAGCTTAAAATATAATGTAGCTGCACTATAGCCTAGGATAAAGATAAAAGAAAGGCAAGCATATGCATGATACCTGGGATACGTTTCGACACTGATATGTAAAGAAAATTGAATCAACGTGATATTTTAGTATTTTCTTATGTTTTTCATTGTTTTTAAGGATTTTTGGAATTTTCTATGTATTATATTGTTTCGCGTCTTATCTATTCTAATGTTTTGATTTTTGTATCATATTGTTTGAAATGAAAGGATTTGTATCTGACAACTAATTCAGAAATATTCATCTATTTATAAATAACAGTGTTCACACATAATCGGTATTCACATATACATTTAGTATACAAACATCAGTATGCAATAATTGCACATTTTTAAAACATACCATTTCAAAATTCATGTGACACCTACATGGAATGTCTGATTTGGACGGCAATGGTGTCAAAATGTGCGCAAGGTGCACAATATAAAAAAGTCATAGAAGTAAAAGTTCATATCCAGAGCGGTTTCGATTTATCGAATAAAAATATTGAGGCGAACGTTCAATAATTCGATAGACCAAGTTTTTCGATTGATAAACCAAGATTTTCGATAGACATATCAAGTTTTTCGACCGACAAACCAAGGTTTTCGATTGGCAAACTTATTTTTTTCGATTTGGTAAGCCATTTTTTTTAAATCGAATAGCCAAGTTTTAGTTTCGATAAAAGTTTTTTAGCTCGATACACTTTTGGTTATATATGGTTGTAAAGAATAGACCTTATTGCAGATAGCTCAAAAGCGTCAAATTACGTCATAGCCGCAAAGCATCATGGGAGTAAAAACATAAA
>JAODAI010235174.1:0-10338 GCA_027575025.1 Scotoplanes globosa | reverse complement strand
CTGTGTTTCAATATGTATATTTGTACGGCATTGACTGTGTCTCTTAGAACGAGATGAAGATGAAATGATAGCACGTGGAGTTGTTTCGTTTGTCTAGTATTATGATTGTGAAACAATACATCATTCTGGGAATAATTATTGAAGTGGACGTGGGCTGGCAATAATTTAATTCATACACTGATGTGCAAAAAGAGAGCGAGTTTAAAAAATAGTCTAGTAATCATAATTCCAATGATACAAACATCATAACCTTGGTAAGATAACGTGGAACGACAGAGCATATTCACCAAATTATACAGAGCATAGACGCATAGCCATCTCATATTTCATTATAAGAAACTATATAAAGGTACAGTGTTTATGAATTAAACACTTTTCTATAAACACCTTTTTTCCCCCACTTTCTAGACACGTTTAATTGCTAAACATGTTTAGAGATTTGGATCCATGGTGTTTACATGTGAAACACATGCATGGTGTTTAGGAATTTTACACATGTGCTTTGCAATTAAACGTGTTTAGAAAGTGGGGGGGGGGAATGTTTTAATAGCTAAACACATTTTTAGAGTGATATAGAGGATCAGGCCTATACTACTAAAAGTTTCTTAGTGATTTCTTATTGTTTGTTGGCGAAGAACATCATGCTAATTAGCAGTCTTATGCAAAACATTTATAGGTTTAATTGAAATTAGAATTATATTAAGATAAGTTATTGGGAATTTAATAACAAAGGATAGTTAGTTAGTGTGTTCTTCCTCACCTCTTGCTAGGGATTCAGGAGGTAGAGAGAGGGATAGAGAGTATGCCCATTGCACATCATATCAAAATAGCTCATTCGATTTCCAGCAATAAATAGAGTTTCGTATGCCTATATAATACATACTACCTAAAGATTATAACAGTAAACTATATATAAAGTACAATGTATTCATAAATATAATTTATAGTCCGTCTCTCATTCAATATATTATTCACATGCATAATTATAAGTAATGTATTATGTAGTCTGGCTATATTATATCATTACATACCTGCATGTACGCAGCTAAGTAGTATTTAAGTGGGGAAGTAAAGTGATACGTCCCTTTAATTTTCCGAATATATGTACCTGACAAGTTATGGCGAAGCCCGAAATGCGAGTCACGAAGTGAAAGTCGCGAATTGCCATGGGGTCTGTGAGCCTCCCCCATAATTTTTCATAATTGCAGTGCGTATAGGTGCAAGTTTCCCTGGCGCATGTGAACACAATTCGAGATTATCGCTCACCACCCCAAAATATTTTGTGTACACATTTTTTCTTTTGAGTATTTCCAGAGTCTTACAAGTATATATCAACCATCCTTCAGTTATATCAAAATATTGTGTAATAGCATGCAAGTTTATTTGTTTATTTATATAGATCGCTTTTCTAAAATTAACGCAATGCACTGTAGCCTATTATGTTGTGATTAAGTAGAATGTTGTGTTAACCCACAGGCGCTATAGCTACATCGCACAAACCCCCCACCTCGGCAACCAGTCGTGTGAAATTGAGTCCGAGTCTGGGGATAAGGGTATTTCTTGGGGGGGGGGGGGTATTATCTATTGTGTTATCGGCGCGAAAATGGTATATCAAATTATGTCGAAAATGAGTTTTGAGTGAAACCATGTTGTGTATTCGACACAAAGCGCCTAAAAAATTGGTATATTCAATTCGGGAGAAATTAGTGAATCTGGGTCAATGTATGTTGTGTATACGATCGGGCCATTCGGCACAAGCCTTATATAATGTTGTGCTATAAAACTAAGGGGAAGTGAGTGAGCATTGGATAAACCATGTTGTGTATTCGAGGCGCAATGCCTTGATTTGTTTGGGTATGTGATGTACCATTCATTCGGCATATCAGCATGGCACATGCACCACCAACTAAATACAGGTTAATGCACACAGTGACGCCTGCATGTATGATAACGTAATAGTCGGAAAATTATAATGGTCAGTCGGTAAAATTACGATTCCCATATGATGTGGACTATTTATTTTCCAGGGTGTCCCCACCACATAGCCACGCCTTTGGTAACCTGTAAAATACATCGCTCAAGTAGAAGACACCTTGATGCGAACTTGCGAAGCTTTAGTTTTGTCACCTTTATGACTTTATAACACATGATATGCCTACATTAATTGAAACCAACGGTCCAATTTCAAACACCAATCATCAAAACAATTCACACCAGCTTTCAGGCATATTTAATACACGATTGCTGAGGATTATAATACGAACGTACTAATATTAGCTTGGTTGTAAAATAATGGTATAGTTTTTATGGGTTATAATTAATTGACGATAGATATGTATTATGTTACCTATGTACCTAATATGCTTCATAATATTATAATTATGTCTCATGTTACTTAGGTACATCATATATGCGTCACAATATTCAATATAATTATGTATTATGTTACTGTAGTTGTGTATACATAATATGCTTCACGATATTACAAGTATGTATTATACTACTTATGTACGTAATATGTGTCATAACATTATAATTATGTCGTAGTGTTACTTATGTACGTAATATGCTTCACAATATAATAAATATGTCTTATGTTAATTATGTACATAATATGCTTCATAATATAATAAATATGTGTTATGTTAATTATGTATATAATATGCGTCACAATATGTCTTATGCTACATATATATAATATGCTTCATAATATTATAATTATGTCGTAGTGTTACTTATGTACGTAATATGCTTCACAGTATAATACAATGTCCTATGTTACTTATGGACAATATGCGTCACAATATTCAATATAATTATGTATTATGTTAATAAAGATGTGTACGTAATATGCTTCACGATATTACAAGTATTTATTATGTTATACGTACTGATATGCTTCATAATATTACACTGATTTATTATGTTACTTATGTACGTAATATGCGTCATAATATAATAACTATGTCTTATGTTACTCATGTACATAATATGCGTCACAATATTATCATGAGTTAATGTATTATGTTACAGTGTACATAATGCTTCATAATAATTATGTACATATGAAGTTGAAGTTGTTTAACGTCTTGTCACTCCCCTTGCGGGGCTTAGACGGTGCCTTGCTTATGCAAGGGTTTTCATAATATAATAACTATATCGTATGCTACCTATGTACATAATATGCGTCACAATAGTATAATTATGTCTTATGCTATTTATGTACATAATGCTTCATAATATAATCAGTGTGTCTTAGTGTTACCTATGTACATAATATGCTTCACAATATTATAACAACTATGTATACTATGTTACCAAAAATAACACAAGTCTTGTATGCATTGAGGTCAACCTTTATGCCAAGTTTGATCATTGTCGGACTTTAACTTTATTTACAACATATTTACAAACCATTTACAAGGCTACATATGTACTTTAGTTGTAAGGACCATACGTCACTTTAGTCCTGATAAAGACGTTCTTTAATTATATGGCGTTTTGAAACTGACAACTTCAAACATCAAATTGAACATATTAAGAACGGATTGGCCGATTTGACTATAGTTTGAAGCATTTTGATCATAATTTTCTTCTCTATCATACTATTAATTTAATACCAACTCACATTATTTACTAACTTTATGATCCCTTTAACTGTATGACCTTCGTCGCTGTAAACAGCAAGTAAGCGTTCTATTCAATTGCAATGAGTCAATATCAATAATTCAGTGAAACCGTCACGGTATAATCTGCCGCCGGTTAAGTATGCTTATCGGTGACATGATCCAGTGCTTGATATTTTTGCAATTTGTGCGTTGTATGGCCTAAATATGAACTCTTGGAATTGTGGTATATATTATAAAATAGAACATTGTATTATGCTGATCCTATACATTGATAAGTTATTTCCGTGTATCTGTCGCTATCTCCATCTATTCGGTTGATATTTGGCTATGTCTCATTTAAAGAGTTTGACACCATTATACTAGTGATACTAGTAGATACCCGGGTCATCCCGGTTCAATGCATGCTAAATTGATAGCAGCATGCTTTGACACCATACGCTGCCGTGTATTATCACCATTCACCGGGCTTGTAAGACGGCACACACAGCTGTTGCCTCCTCCCCTGTCTCCTCCTGAGCGTATCGTATCAGTTAGTGACCCCTGTCATACTGGGACGGATACCCTATACCGCCGTACGGTATAGGTGGGTATGTAGGTGACGCGGATCACGTGACATAAAAGGAACGCCGCGTTAATGACCAAAAGTATCCGATAGTCAACCCACAGTGAAATTTGAATCCATCTGAATGTCGGATGCGGAGGAAGACATCCACCTTCGACATCACCCGGCCGTCCCAGGTTATACACCTTATGATGTAGGTATACACACATTATAGACCATAGGTTGATGGTCGGTAGTGATCGATGTTGATCTACCGTTAAATGGCAACAGTTACAGCACACTCCCGCCAGGTCATTGCGGGAGTTATCACGACTTTAAAACAATCCGAAACCTCCTCGACTGGTATCAAATTGAAACAGTTACAACACACTCCCCGTCCGTTCCTAGCGGGTTATCACGGCTTCCGAACAACTTGAGACCATATTCCTTATTTACAGTTAATTAACACATATCACGGCCATGGTTATTATGCCAAAGCCTGTCAGAGAAACATAGACAGGCCAATATTATCACATTGCTAATACTAACATTATGAGCGGTTAGCTGTACTTGGGGCTGACGACCTTGTTCTATGAACTTCAGTAGCATAATTCAATATGTGTCCACGCTTGGCAGCCTGGGTGTCCCTAACTACTAGATGATGATAGTAAGCTTAGTATATACCTAGCTAGCCTATAGCTGGCCTACATACATACCATTACAAGCCCCCTAATCGTATAATCTTAAAGGACGACAGAACTTAATCAACTGATCAACCTATCTAGTAACTTACATTTCATGTGGCGCTATGACACACACAGTTAAGAGGTTATTTATTAACAACATATCAATCAATCATATAATGGGGGCCGAACAGCTCAGAGTGCTTGGGTATTTTATACCCCAACTTCGTCCTAGTAAAACTATTTCCATATTCGTTATGCATTTGGAACAAATTCGAATATACTCCACTTTTATCATTTCGATAACCACGTGGTAGATTACCAGTATGCAATGGCCTATTTAAAATCATGGATATTTCATAATATGAGTCGTACACACCGATAGTTAAAGGGGCATAGTCTTTCCGGTAATACTGTTAGCAGCATTTGTCTGAATTCATTAACACACGATTATCGTTGATAACTATCAACAACAACAAATTGTATTCTGCAGTTTCAACTATCAGAGCATTCAATATTCCACAACGTCACCAATTATTATATAATAAATCATATTATATATCAATGCAATTCGACCAATCAGAACATTCAACAATTATGACGTCATCAAGGGTTAATAAATCGTATTTTATATGAATGAAATTTGACGAATCAGAACGTTCAACTTGAAAGATAATTAACCAATAACAAAAAAACGAAACTTAATTAAGCGAATCGCGCCCAGGAATGCATATAATGAAGCATCTATGGGGTATTCCCGTGCACCCCACGTTTCAATGACACTAATTATAGATTATCCCTAATCCCTAGTTGTGTCTTTAATTAACTGGTTTACGATATGGCCAAGAAAAACATTATTTACAAAAAACGAGAGGCGTAGACGGTGTCCAAAATGCCGCCAAAAGGGCAAAATTGAAGAGATGTAACTTTATTTTTGTCAATTAAACCACCTGACGACAACATGTGTAGTAATATGCTGCTTCTGTTCTAAAATAACCACCCAAAAGGCCGCCTAAACAGCGAAAATGAAGAAAAAGTTACATATTTGTCAAAAATATAATAAGTTATGACAATTAATCCATCAACGAACAATGTGTGGTTACTACAAGCCTTTATGAATATTCCTGTATTATAATTACAAGGCTTGACATTCAAGATGGCCGCCAGAATGACCGCTGATTCCGGGGCAGAAGCAAAGTTATATAGTTGTGGATTACACTCGGATACTAAATGATATTTGATATTAAAAGCTAATATATTTAACATTCAAATGACCTTCAAAATGGCTGTCGAAAGGGTCAAATTGATACAAAAGTTACTAAGTTGGTATAACAAGTTACTGTTGTGACATTGAATTCACCGACTAATACTATTTTGATACAACACACATACATTTACGTTTCAAATAAATCACAATGTATTACCATTATCACCATGTGACATATTTCGTAGTATAGTTTGACTGTCACTCTCATAAGAAGTGCTAATAATCTTAGCATTCCTCATTGCAATCTTACATCAATACAGCACGTTATTCGTTTTAGAGGTGCTAAAATATGGAATAGTCTCGACAATAATATTAGGTCCCTCTCTACTTTAAATTGCTTTAAACATGGTTACAAACGATTTTTAACTTCAAGCTACATTTAAGGCATACATTTTCATTGGTTCTGATGTTCATTATTCAATGCTTAATTATCATTTATTTATTTGTATGTAATTTTGTCCTTTGCTTGTTCTATGGGGTTTCTGCTTGATAAGCTAATCCTAGCTTTTCAGAAACCTCCTTTCACGATGTCATAATTTATTAACTTCTTAATTACTGTTTAATCATTATATATTATATTGTGAGAATGTGACTTATGTGAAAAGTAAAGTTGAATCAAATCAAATCAAAGATAACATGCTTTAGATAAAAATAACCCCCAAATGTGTAATTGTCACAACGATATATTTTGGGTGTATTTTGAGATATTATTATTATTCCACAGTTCAATATATAATTTATTATGATTTCGGGGATTGGTGAAGGATATTGGCCGACAAATCTCTCACAAAATCACGGAAATTCACGTCAGACAAATGCGTGCTTCCCAAATTATGACTTAAACGTCTGAACGTGTAAAAAACAATCAGTAATATCACTAATCAGTGATTATCTACAATAAGAGTTAGTAACAATATGACATATATATGCAACTGCAACACCCACAGTACACGTACACAACTTTGGGGTGAACATGCCTTCTGGTTACAGTAATTTAGTTTCGTTTTGTTCATCCTAATCCTTTCTTTTATACCTAGTGATATTATGTAGGTATTGTTTGTATGTCTGTGGATCAGTAATAAATAATTAAATGAAATGAAAAAAATGTTTTTAAGGTAGCATATTTATCTCCCCACTCAAACAATAATTGAATGTCGTCTTTTTCTGCTCGGAGTTATCATCTTTCATGAATTGACATTATATATAGGCCTATATAAATTTGATTATATATAACATAGCCTACTACATACACGTGTAGGCATATACACATAACTATTATAGACAGTGTTTCACAATCAACGGCAATAAAACAACTTATAATTCGAAGTGAAGCTTCACTGAACATGAACAATACCATAAACGCTGAACGATAAATCAAAGCTTTACTGGAAAAGTCCTTGTGCACACAAAACTGTTTTTGAGATTGACCAAAAAGAATTTATGCGACATAATTATATATATATGAAAAAACTCTTGATTTCCAGAGAGAAAATGAATGTCTTCTTCTAACCAGGTAACTGTGGTGTTTATGGCTTCAATACTTTTGAAGTAGGGTAATAGTAATTTACAAAATAGTTCAAAATAATTTAATACGCCAACTGTACTACTATAATACTATGCCGCACGGCATAGTAATGAGAATTTACCAATCACATCGCATATACTATAATAATAAAGTATGTCCGTTGGCACCGTGAATGGTCGACTTTAAAGGAAAAAAATGTAAAAAATATAATGATTAGAAATATAACTCCTTTCTATGGAATTATTTAGTTCCAAGGCATTACGTCAAATAATGTTGAAAATTAAATTGATTATATGTGTATAGTCAAATAACATAATACAAACTATAAATTGAAATTGCAAGCAATGTTATGCATGTAATTGAAGCTAGCGCTAAGGTATTGCTATATATATTTTAACTGGCCTATACAGTTATAATTAATACACCAGTATGCGGAGCTATGTCTCATAACCTCTTTTCTATTTCACTTAACTTAAGTTCAAGTTGGTACGATATGTCCGACTATAATACATTCACCCTGTCTCAATGTGTTTTACTGATATACGGTGAAAACTTAGTATTTTGGGTTCCCTGTTGGGATGATTGCACGTTTCGCAATGTTTCCAGATTTTTTCTCGCTGACATAGTAACTGCCAAAATCAAGCAAACGCGTTGTTTCAGCTTGTAGAACTCAGTTTATGTCAGAAAACATGATATTCGATACAATAGTGAAATAGAGCATTAAATTTAACACAAGTGTGCAAAGTTTCAAGCTGATCAGATGATCGGTCGCTGAGATTTCTTAAAAATTAAAAATGGCCGCCATGTTGATTGTTTCCAATTTAAAGACGTGTATTAATTTTCGCACAAATCGAACTACAAATCTACTAGACAGAAAACTTCAGATTTGAGTATTTTAAACTCAGGAAAATCTTATTTTTTGACAATATAACAATTTATGATTGATAGCTCAAATAGGATTTCTTTTCAGGTTTTCGTTAAAATAAGCCAATATTTTTCAATATATATTTTTTTTCCCCACTAGTTTTCTTCTAAACATTATAAATAACATGTTTTACTATAAGATTATGCAAAAATAAAATCAATACCAATTAATTCAACGCGTTCCAATATTTGTCACCCAGAAGCGTCCCCTTTCTATAACGTATACTTATAGGTATATACACGCTGGATATTTGTATTTTAGAGTTAAAATGCCAGTGAAAATTGTTTTTTGTTTAAAGCACCAATCATTGTTATTTTTATAAACTAAAGTTGGAAGTGTTAAACACTCTTGCGTTTCCCTTTTTCGTTTGATCATAACACGACAGCTGGTTCATGATATTACTAGCCCGTCTAGTTCACTTATGAAACAAGCACATAGATCCTAATCAGCCAAAGAAATGCAGAAAATAATTAAATATAGGGTAAACTGTGAACCTTGGTCAAAGTTGTTTGTCGTCTGTGGTCAAAGTAGTAGGTATACTATATTCCACCCGGTGAATCAATGGCATGCGTCGGATTGTTGAACTCGATGATTGGGTGCTTTAAATGTCAAGCTTTATTTAGAAATAGCTGAACTAGCCAATGAAACAAAGACGTTCGGCGCTGTATGGTATGATAGTCAAGCGGTGAGCGACACTTATAATATTACCCGAGAAAAACGCGGGCGGTCCGGGTTCGTGCGGTGATCAAAACTCCTGGAGACCAAAGTCTATATTGACGCTTAATTCAGTCACCGCGTGACTCGTATAATACACGTTGAATTTTATATTAAAAATTGCTTTAAAATCCAAGAGAAGTTTAGCGGTCACAACATAATTTAGAAGCATAAGTATTTAGTTAGACATATGCCTAAAGTTATTAAAGAACAATACAATGCTAACTTTGGCAGCATGACATAACACGATAATTCGGATATTATGTCGGCAATCTTAATTTCAAGATAAAGATGTAATCATCAAATTTATGTCATTTTTATATTATTGTTCTAATTTAACTACACTTTTTTATAAGAAACTATGGTCAGGCCCTATAGTACTAAAGAGTTTCCTAAATTTTAACCGATTTTACTACTATTTTTTTTTAGAGGTTTCATATTTTTTTCTATCGAATAACGTTGTAAAATGCAATCTTGTGCAAGACATTTAGGCGTTCAAATTATTGGTGCACATAGGTTATTGGTGATTTTACAACAATATACAACAACATACTGAGTGTATTGTACACATTACACAACAAAACAAAACATTTATAATGATTTTCAGTAGGCCTATGCTTAACATTCGGGAGTTTCTTAATGATCTTCAATGTAGTACTAAAAGTTTCTTAACTTTTTATGCCTCTAGTAGTAGTTTATTATAGCCGAGTTTCTCATAAAATAGAGCGTATTTACTTTCCAATGTTCTGTTTAAAAATATCAGGTTTCGAAAAAATACCGGAAAGTAGGGTAAATTTTGTTGTGGAAAATCAAATTAATGAAGGCGCTGTTGAAAATATCACACAAACCTGCATACATTTATTAGAAAAAGTTTCAATTTTTAGCATATTGAAAAGTTGTACACGTAATGTGATCATTTCATATTGAGCGACGTCATAATTACTGATCAATAAACTGGTTTAGCTAGAGCAAATGACTGTACTGCTTATAAATTATTAACAATTGAATATCAAATTTGACGATTTTCTTGAGGATTTTACACACTAAATATAAA
>JAODAI010235063.1:0-10338 GCA_027575025.1 Scotoplanes globosa | reverse complement strand
GTTAGGTCTATGAGATATATCCATGCATTTAGTGTCATTCATTGACATAAATCACAGTTCATGAATTGAACGGATCATACTGACCGGTTAGCTCAGTTGATAGAGCGGGGGAGTCGTGATCGGAAGGTCAGGAGTTCAATTTTATGTTTTGTTTGACGGGTGCATTAGTCAATTGAAAAGGGGCCCGACAAACAATAAATGGTCTATTTATTTTGATTATTAGATTGGTGATGAACCAACCAGTCCCTGTTAAAAGACCTAACAATCCATAATATCAATCGAAAGTTGGTCTTGAAATTGTTCTTTAATGTCGTCAGTGTTCTTTCTTGCTTGTTGTAGCTATCATTTCCTATAAATGTTATTTATTATCTATTATTGTCTTACTGTATTGTATTGTATTCATTAAGTTTCTTCTCATAGCATGTTCTTCTTCAAGACCTTCTGTCAAGAAATTAATTTAGTGGACTGTGGCGTGCAGCGTTTCCTAAAGAATATAAGTATTTGATCTTCTGCAACAACCATCTCGGCGTAAATGTCATTTTGGCGGAAATTGAGATTTACGTACATCTGAAAAATGTGCGTTTTTAAAAATGTGGTTTAAACATGTGCAAAAAGCAATTGTAATATCGTAAGCGCGGGCACTTCGTAATTAGTGCCATGTGGCACCGCTCACACGATCAGGGTTAAGAAAATCCAAATTTTACTTTGAACCATTAGTTGATTGACCGACCACCTACCCCCAATGTGAAGTTGTAATGTCTTTATTTATCCCACTTTGGTGATCATAGAAATGTCATAGAAATGTCTTCCAGGTCGATTATTCTTATGTCCCTCTGGAAGTATTGTACACTTGTCAATAATGCCCCACGCTACACCCACGGACATAGCAATGGTACGTCATGGTCGGCGGAAAAGTGACACACATGCATGTGAGTCAATGTTTTAGACACGATCACTTTGGTGATCGCTTAACGGCATAAGATTGTCTTCCAGGTCGATTATTCTTATAGCCCTCTGGAAGTAGTGTACACTTGTGGGCGGAAAAGTGACACATATATATGTGTGTCAATGTTCTAGATAACGTCATAAGATTGTCTTCCAGGTCGATTATTCTCATATCCCTCTGGAAGTATTGTACACTTGTGGGCGGAAAAGTGACACACATATATGTGCGTCAATGTTTTAGATACGATCACTTTGGTGATCGCTTAACGTCATAAGATTGTCTTCCAGGTCGATTATTCTTATATCCCTCTGGAAGTAGTGTACACTTGTGGGCGGAAAAGTGACAAACATATATGTGTGTCAATGTTCTAGATAACGTCATAAGATTGTCTTCCAGGTCGATTATTCTTATATCCCTCTGGAAGTATTGTACACTTGTGGGCGGAAAAGTGACACACATATATATGCGTCAATGTTTTAGATACGACGGTCACTTGTGTTGCTCTGGGACTGGGTGTGTCATAATTACATTAAATATGTGTCGTTATATGTGTAAAATGTGTAACTGCAGGCGCGGATCCAGGGGGTACCCCCCTGCTCAGCGGTGATTTTGGAGCATATGCCTTTCATGCCAATACAGGACGGGGATTCGGGGTCCGGACCCTCTGCTCGGTGATGATTTTTTTAATGTCTCCCATATGCCATTATTATTATATATCACTATTATTATTTTTTTCTTCGGTGCCAGGAAAACGCATTTCAGCACATCACTTTTAAAAAATCCCCGGTTGGACCACTACACACAATCCCACCCGGTTTTGTGCGTCCGACACTCGTAGTTGCTGCTTGTGCCTTCAATTTGCGCCACCTTTTTGCAAACGTAACCAGGTTTAGATATGTGAACGATAAATTATACAATTTTTTTTTTCAGGATCGGACCGCCACATACTGACCATCCACATACTGATGATCATACGTAGATTAACTACTTAGCATACTGCATAATAGTGTGTATTTGTATGACGTGTAGGCAGTAGTGATCTCTGCGAATTAGCGGATTGTGTGTCAGTCCGTGCATGCCGATTTAATATATATTTTCAAATAAAAGCGAGTTGTACGAGAACGCCTCAAAACATGAATAGGCCTACCACTGGCTGGTTTGTTGTAAAATCGACCACCTTGTTATAGGCAACGTATGCCTGTTCACATATTACTTTTCAAAGATCATTTGAGGGGTTCGATATACGGTACCTCATGTTTCCCCAATTATATTTTTTTTAAATATAATGAAAGTCAAAAATGTAAATTTGTAAATACAATGTTGACTTTAAATTGCGTAAAATGTTGCACCAGATTGCATCTAAAGGACACTTTGCTTTTCAAAATTTTCTTGTGCGCCCCGCACCAACCAAGGTGTCACTCCACTTAGATAGTGTATTACACGGATCAGTGGACTTGATAAATAACTGAATTTCGCGGACACCCCTGCAAAAATTCCTGGATCTGCGCCTGACCACGACACAGTCAAAAGTTTTACATAATAACAATCTCTCCATTTACACTACCCAAAGGATGTGGGACATCCTATTAAACTATATTGTACCACAATATACTGTATAGTAAATCTCTTCCTTCACACTACGGAAATCATCCGTAAAATTATTCCACGCAATTTTACGAGATTGCGTAGGCAAGCATACTTAGGGCTGAGCGATTATCTCAAATAATTTTATGCTACTACATAGTGCACTGTGTCGGCAAGCTACACATGTATTGTAGCACACAGTGCGGTAAAACTCATTTCATCCATGGCTGATGCACGGTAAGTGCAACACTGTTTTATATTGATTGTAGATATATTATGTACAATGCACCTGCTTAGGAAATCAAAAATTTACCATTTGAAATTAATCTGATACAAGACGTATGACGCTGCCGGGATAAGACTGCGATTGAGTGTGACAACGGCTATTTGACACGGGATCGACACGATGAGATGTGTGCAATGCGAATGGGTCAAAGTGGGTAATAAAATAAATCACAAGATTACGACGTATACACATGGGCATGAGTTAGTAAATCGCTAGGAATCCCCAATGCAGTCGTTAACATGTGTGATTCACACCATATTATGCGGCATAGCCTATAGTCTGTGTGCTATAAAAAACATTATCTATATGGGCCCAGAATAGCTAGTGCGTGTATATATGGTGCAGAGCAATAAGAAATTGTAGAAACTGGATATATTTATACGCGGTATATTATAATTAATCAACATTCAATGAATAGTAATTTATGAGTTTACAATTCAGGGTGCAGATAGCAACATGGTTGCTATGAGTATGATAAAATAACTTGTTTCCGATGGTTACGAATGTCAACGGCAACAGTGGTATAATTTTAATCAATTGTTGATTCTAAATTTTCATACATTTTGTCATTAAAAATTCAACTCACATTCAATTCTGTTAAGGTACTGTATGTATCAGGTCTACATGTGTAGGATGCTTGTAAGTTGTATGAAATTATGCAGTTGTGCGGGCATCTGAACAAGCATACTGTACGTTTGCATACTGGATATTAAGGTGTACATGCAGATATACAGCTGTGTGTATATGGCTAGCCTACACTTCAATCATTTTATATAAAACATATGTGACCGTCCACCACAAAGGTGGAGTAAAGTCGTGCATGTTACTTTGGAGGTAATAAAGAAACAAACAAAAAAGTTTTTCTCTTTTTTTAAGTTTTTATTTTTTTAAAAGTTTTTTTTAGCCTACTAAAACTATTCATTAGCGAAAATGAATCAAGTTACTATTATCATTGTAGCAATGGTTTACCAAAACATTATTGCAGGTAAACCACTCTAAATGACTAATGATTCATTAATATTACCATTGTTCTTATCAGTTGTAACGAACATTCAAATCACACATTTCCCAGTTATAAAATATTCCCACATCTTGGGATTGATGTGACAATGTTTCATTAACCTCGAACCCGTATAAATTATATATCAGTTTAAAGATCTTGAAAAGGAGAATCCAAGAATACAATAAAACCACTTTCCCCAAAATCGACTCTACTCTGCTTTTGTGGTGGATGGTCACATATTAATAATACATTTCATCATAAACAGCAGCAGCTTAATACACCAAAAATTTTGTACGCAAGCTTTGTGAATACGGCTTCTGATCTCCATCGACCCTTCACGGCACATACTGTTTGTTCAGTGACCTATATGCCTGGCATTTCCGAATCCCTGGGCCTTAATTTTAATCTTTCCAAAAACACTGCAAATCAATTTAGTATTAAAGTGTATATTGATCCGAGGATATTCTGGATAACCAGGAGATTACAGACAGTGCCTGTTTACATTTTATTATTGCACGCCATTTTGTTTGCATTCCGTTGGATGAAACACTGGTCGCATTCCCAATAATGTACCACGTGAAATCAATGCAAACAAAACCTGCAAAAATAGAGCGCCACAGGCTGACCACACTTTAATTGATCCACATAAGCACTGAGCTACAATGCAGAGTTAATTAAATAATACGGCAGTACGATCATCACAATGCATACATTTTATATAGAGGATATGTCGGCAAAGACGACGTCACATTATTGCGAAAACAGCTGAAATCCGGCGGCAATTTTGGTGGTTTACGAAACGAAAAAGACTAGGCAAATCTGCAAACTTTCTTGTAAAGCAATTTTGATTGCAGCAGTACAGTGCATGATACTATTATTCAGACCTGAATTAACTGTTTTTACACACTTTTCTAGTAAGAAATTCAAAAAAATCCCCCAAATTCAAAAAGCGTCCATTTATATAAAAAAAAATACATCCCAAATAAAGCGATCGTGCATATTTCTTAAAACGTTATTACGTACATATCCCCTCATCAATAATGTCGCCCGACTTTGCAACCAGCAAAATAACTGGCAAGTTTTCTTCGATGCCTATATTCATCTTACAGCCTGTGTAAAACAACAAACTAGAATTGTTGTCGATAGAACCAACATGCATGCATGCTTCTATAGTTGACACAGTATATATACACCATTGTCATTCAAGTGTTAGTAAGATTGTTTATCAGGAAGTTGACATAATTAGATTATGATTTTATGACATGAAGATCTAAAGTGGCTCCAATAATATTCAAAAAAGGAAAGATTTGACAAATGCGAAAATTCTTACATCCCAGGTGTGTACATAAAGTTGTTTGAGCTTGTGCTGAGGTCTGCTATTATCAATTATCTCGAACATTACCAGCTAATCCGTGATTCTCAGCATGGTTTTCTTAGTGGAAAATCCTGTCTTAGCAAACTTTTAACTTTTCTGGATTGTGTTAGCCAAGTCAGTCGACGAAAGATCTGCTATAGACATCATTTATTTATATTTTATCAAAGCCTTTGACAAGGTTGCTCACTGCAGGCTCATCAAGAAAGTTGAAGCTCATGGTATTTAAGTGTAAAGATGAGCAATTAGATCAAAGCATGGCTTTCTGCTAGAGAACAGAGAGTTGTTCTGAATGGCCATTTCTCAGACTGGAAGAGCGTTCTATTAAGTGGAGTACCCCAGGGATCAGTACTTGTTTATCATTTATATTAACGATATTGAAGATAACATTCATAGTGAAGTTCTGAAATTTTCTGATGATACCAAACTATTAAGACAGATGGATTATATATTGAGGATGTTAACATCTTAGAACAGGACTTAAATCATCTTGCGAATTGGCAAATGTTGTTTAACATTGTGCAAAGTCATGAGGAATTATTCCTACAAGATGAACAATAATTTGTTATCCACCATTGACACTGAGAAGGACTTAGGTGTAGTCATAAGTAACTCTCTCAAACCTAGAAGCCATATTGCTGATAAAGTTAATAAAGCGAACCGTGTGCTTGGCATGATCAAGCGGACTTTCATGCAAGTCAAAGGATATCTTGTTACCACTGTACAAAAGCTTGGTTAGACCACACCTGGACTATGCGTCTTCGGCTTGGTCCCCTCATTTACAACACGATATTGTCCTCTTAGAGAAAGTTCAGCACCGCTTTTAATACTAGAATGTTTCCTGACCTGGTTCATATACCCTACAATGATCACCTTAGAAGTCTTGGCCTAAGTCTGGAGAGAGAGAGAGCTGATCTGCTGGAAGTTTTTAACATCTTTAACGGGTATATCAACGTTGATCCCAATTTGTTCTTTCCTCGTGCCATATCTTCTAATAGAGGCCACAGTTTGAAACTTTTCAAGCATCGGTCACGATTAGATGTCCGAAAGTTTTTCTTTGGTCAACGTGTGGTGGACGCCTGGAATAGTCTCCCTGAGGACATAGTAAAAGCCACCTCTGTTAACATGGTCAAGAACCATGTATCAACAAATACCTTGCAAGGAAATGAGGTTTTTAGAAGCCTTTGCTTTCTACCCCGAGAAAATTCAAGGTAAATTCAAGGTAAATTACATGTACGTGCCAAGAGAAAGTAACGGGTGTGCGAGATATGGCATTCGTATCAACTAAACGTGCATGCAAGCTAATAGTATAGGCATCAATAGTATACCAAAATATATTTTTTAGGTAGCCCTTTGCTGTCGTGATAACTCGAAGACATCATCTAATTTGTATTCATCATTATAAATCTATTACACATTATACTTTATACCCTCCATCCTATGATATAATAATAGTATGACCCATACAACTGACCTATATCTAGCAAACTTTTGGCATAAGGCCCCCCCATGACGTCATCTCCCATGTCACATGACCACTATTGGCGCCAATACCAGTGCACTACTGCACACACCATATATGCTATAATCTAATCTTTCCTGACTTTGCTTTACATCGACCTAGTCGGAATAATTTTTTGGCAATTTTATTTTGGATGTGCGAGATATGGCGTTTGTGTTGATTAAACGTGCATGTAAGCTTAAGGCAGCAGTGACTATGCACTGAACCTTGATGCATTAATATCTTCCACGACCATCCACTGTGGTGAGTTTTGAAGTGACCCCTAATACTATACATCAATAGTATACCAAAAATATAATTTGCTACTTTCTCTAAGCATGTAATTATGTATACAATGATATGCAAACTAGATGACGTCAGTAGAGTTACCCCGACGGCAACGGGTTACGTAAAATATATATTTTTGATATACTCTATTGATGTCTAGTACTAGCTTGCATGCATGTTTAGTTGACGCAAACGCCATATCTCTCCCATCCGTTACATTCTCTGAGCGTGTAATTATGTACAATGATGGGTAAAAATTAGATGACGTCATTAGAGTTATCCCGACGGCAAAGGGCTACCTAGAAATTATATTTTTGGTATACTATTGATGTCTACTATTTGTTTGCGTTTAGTTGACGCAAACTTCACTTCATTAACTTCAGTCTCCGGTGAATATTGAAAAACGAATATCGTGCTACCTGTAACTTCAGGTGGATATCGAATAACGAATATGGTGCTAACTTCAGCTGGGTTCCAAACATTTGAATCTCAATTTTTTGGGGGAAAATTTAAATTCTAAATAACACTGGATTTAGCAATGTTTGGGAATTTCAAGAAAATCACAGTACAAAGTGGCTCATCAATTCTATTCAACTTCGCTTAGCCGACATTGATAGACAAAACTAGCAGTCTACTACATTTACTAATAGTCTATGTTACAACTATAGAATTGTCAAAGTTGACTTAATACATGTATTTGACCCGTATCTGATTAAATTAAACCAGTGTGATATAATTACTATCTGTAGAGATGTGGAAACTCAAGAAATCCAATTAATATGAGTATATTTTAGTGAGAATGATGATAAAATATCTAAATTATGTAACGGAAACGGTATTGGTGATTATTATCACTATCATTTGAAATGCATTGCACTAATTCATAGTACAAGGATATTTCTCCCTAAATATTTCTATATCCGTCCTAACTGTATCTTGGTCGGCAACCCATCTATTGCCCTCTATATATGCCCTCATGTAGTTAACACGCTCGAAATCACAGCTCTCTAAAGTCAGTCTTAATACTTGAATTTTACGCAATATTTTACATCTTGTGGATTACCATATTCTTCTAATAACATTATTATACTTATTTACGACAATTTGAGAAACATGTCTTCAAAGAAATCACCGAAAGATCAGATCAAAAAATCTTCACCGCTGTCGAAAATGAGCCGTGGAGCTGACTTACATTCTCCGCCTGTACTGCGGCATTGTACTACTAACGTTAGGCCTGCTTCTGAACTTTCGTTGGCCGACATTCAAACATCGATGGACAAATCGTTTTCATCTCTTAATGACAAAATAGACCGAGTTATTGGCAATCAAAATGACATTCTAGAAAGATTGTCCATGCTGGAGGTTAAACAGCAACAGTTCGAAAAAACAGCAGGTTATCTGAGTGATGCCTTTGATAAGCAGCAAGTTGATAACAAAAGAGTGGAAAATATGATAACTGAAATGGAAAATAATATGTCGCTTCTCAAATCTAAAATCAGTGCAATTGAAACTCGTCACAATGATCAAATTAACAATCTAACGGAATCCCAGTTGAAGGCTGAACGTTACTCTAGAGGTTTTAACCTCCGATTCGGAGGTATTGAGGAACAGACAACGGAGAACCCCATCGAGAAAGTGAAGCGGCTGATCGGTGAACGTCTGGGGATCGACGCCGTAATCGAAAATGCTCATCGTCTCGGAGCACACAAGGCCGGCGTGACCAGGCACATCATCGCCAAGTTCCTCTACAGACCCCAACGAATTGACGTCATCGTGAAGGCCAGGAAAGCTCTTCAGAACACCCCCTTCTTCGTCACCGAGGACCTATGCAGCCACGATTTTGAAAAGAAGAAGGAACTCCGACCAGTTATGGCTGCTGCGTACCGCGAAGGAAGACGACCCCGCTTCCGGAATGGTAACTTATACATTAATGGGGAACTATACAAGGCACCGGCACACTAACAGTTAACGTTCAACATTGCATAATGACTTTCCAAGAACATATATTATAACTGAACTCATGATCTTTTAGACACGGTTTAGGCCCATATAGTCTAAGCCTATCTTTTATTTTATTTTGTGAAGTATTCTCAAAATAAAATCTGATTTAAAGTTATAATTTTATTAGGCTAGGTCTAATGTTAGTATTGTTGGGCTTAATTGTCACCTCTATCCATTCATTGTTTAATTGACCCACATGTTAAATGTATTTCTTCATCCTGATTCAATAATTACATTTAAGGGGGAGCTGGGTTCTTTATTTGTAGGCTATATATTTTTTACGGCATACCAGTTCAGCGCCATAATTCATTGATAGTCAAATCTACGTTAGTTTATATCATACGTATAGGTACGTACGTACGTTGTACGTTATATACGTACCTGCATCCATAATTAATTATAGACATCCATTTTTTTTTTTTGGATCCCGGCGCCGGGCTCGCGCGCCGGCCGGCCCCTGCGTCGCGCAGCCAACTGCGCGCCTACATGTAGCCTTTCATATAGTCAGTCATACCCGGCCCTATCGCAGCCTTCTTGGATATATTGCCCATGACGCCCTACTGGCCCAAGTACAGTACATATGCGCATTCATTTTTCATGCCTACTGTTTTTAATATATTAAAGATTTTTAGATCAGTGGTACTAGTACATGCGGCCGCGGGATTATTATTAATGGTAGCTAGCTAGCTCTGGTCACCATACGCGAATCACTTTAGCTGTGCGCGCAGGCAGGTCTATTCTTTCTCTCTATATATTCCGGCACATGCACAAAATCGATATTTTGGACACGCCACATACTTACGTTTTACTGTGTATTGCACCCTGGCTCTCCCTTAGATTACATTGTATGTTAGAGCTTGATTTTCAAATTCTATTTTAAAGTAACTCGGGTTACTTTGGATCTTTTATTTATTTTATACTTGAATTATTTAAAAAAAAAACTTTCTCGTAGTCATTGTTGTTTAGGCTACTTCTTTTTGTATTTTTCTTTATTCCCTGATGAATCAACATCAATTTTTCTTTGATCTACCTTTCCACGATCTTACTAATAATCAATTTACTGACTTATTTAGCAGTAATTACACGTTAAATTACAAAGATAACCCATTTGTACATTATCTTGAAAATAGTATTAACCAACATTTTGCCTCCAACAAAATTTCAAGTAAGTACTATAACGAATCAGATTTCAACTATGCAGTTAGTGGTATACATACTCATTTATCTATATTTCATATCAATATTCGGAGTCTTCCTAAGAATTCCCAGTCACTTGTTGCTTATCTAAATAACTTAGATCAAACGTTTGATGTCATTCTCTTATCTGAAATTGGCCACAGTGATGTAAGTCATTTAA
>JAODAI010234952.1:0-10339 GCA_027575025.1 Scotoplanes globosa | reverse complement strand
TTACTCCGCCTTTCCACTAATATTATAAAATATATCAAATTATGGCCGATCTTCCTCATTTTCACAGAACATGTACCTCATTTTCACAGAACATGTAACTTAATCTACTTCAATATTTGTATACCATCACTGTAGGGAAAACGTAGACAATTTAATAACCCCTACCGGCCCTAGCCTAAATGCAATTCAAAATGTTTTTAAGGACTAGGCCTAGGCCTAGGCCTAGGCTATGTTTTGAGGGATGACAAATACGTCGCCCATGAATCTGGTTAATGCAATAATGATTAGGCCTATTAAGTATTATGGTGGTCCGCGACCTTAGGCCTAACTCTGAACTTAGGCCTGGGCTAGGGCCTAACGTTAGGCCTAGCCTAACGTTTATACGTCGTTAGGCCTAACGTTAAAACTTAAAATTGCATTCAAAACAATAACAATTTTAATCTTGATATGTTTAACAACATTTTGACAAACTGAAGAAATAAAGAAAATCCTTACTCCTAAGAATTCTTGAGAGGCAAATGTTTCACACGGTCTTCAAGCCTTTGGATGATATTGATAAATCAAATTAACTTTACTTTAGATTAATACTAATAGGCCTACAGTGTTTAATAATATTAATAGTACTAATATAATACTAGTGTTACGTTTAACTTTAAGTTTTAACGTTAGGCCTAATTTGGCTAGGCTAGGCGCTAGCGTTGATATGAACGTAATACTATACATTCATACATAGGCTAGAAGTACGTACGGCATATGTATACATGTACAAGCACTGCGCATGCGGTTCGATTCCCAGGTCCTTACGACTAGGCTAGAGGTTTTTCTCCGGGAACTCCGGTTATAATTCAATTCAAATTGATTTCATGTCTGTCCATAAATTAAAAGGTCCAAAGTGTGAATGTTACCAAAATATTTTACTTCATTCAAGTTAGTCTATAAATAGGGCCTTAGGGTTTAATGTAATATTGTTCTAATTTGTGACATACTATATATTTATATTGCATTTTTATTTTTAATGTGGTAGTCTTTGATAGATTTTTAATATTGTTTAATTGCTGACAGATATAGTCTGACTGGTTATATGTTTCCCTTTTATATTCTTCATTCTATTTTTCTTTCACCATAGTATTCATATCTTCTTCAATTATCAATATTTTACATTGTTTTCATGTTCTCACTGCATGGGCACTCAGCTGGTGACGACAGTCCTACTATTAATGATCGACACCGGCGTATTTGGTGAGGGGGAGGCAAGCAGTTTACTGATCTATCTCCTCCACTGATCTGTATGGTCCACTATCTAAGCGGAGCGCCGCCTTCACTGTCGATAAATGAAATGTCCTTAGATGCAATCTGGTGCAACATTCTACGCAATCATGTAAATTTAGCCCAAATTGGGCTAGCAAATCATCATTTTTTCCATTTCCCCCTCTTCCCCCCCCCCCCTTCTTTTCCTCCTTTTTTCCTCCTTTTTTTCCTTTCTTTTTTTAGTTTTTCCTCAAAATCCCAATGCCCCCCCCTCGCTACGCCGCTGATGATTGACCGTGTTAATCAGTCCGTCCAGACAATCATCTCATCCATTGATTCATCATGCTAAGCCATTCTACCATTGTTATTGGATGAAAGCATACAATCTGAAGTTGTTTTTCGGTTGGCCCGAGTACATATCACCATGGAGCCCAGCCAGTCCAAGTAGTCCCCCGGTGTCACGAACATGGTGCATCATTGTGAACGTTCATCTGCAGAGCTGCTCTGCACATGGCAATTATATTGCCACAAATTGTGCCTATAATTTATTAAACGAAAATTGGCCCGGTGATCCCATAATCGTATCACAACGAATGTTATATTGTCAGAAGAAGAACATATAGCGGAACATAACGCTCGTTTGCTACAACCAACTGTTTTCAGTGTAATTAGCACGCGCTACTGGTATATTAAACGCAATATTTTGTAAACAATCTGTCATATATTTAGTTTTACTCAGGCGATATTTCCAGTTCGATCACATTTTTAAAGAATAATTCAATTTGATCTTGATTTTCTTGACCTCAAATGACCTTTGAATTGCACAAAAAAATTCACAAATATTATATGCATTAATTGGGGTCAACCTTAGTTTGAACACTATCGTATGTTAACTTTTGGAGAAAACGTATTTACAAGCCACTTAACAGGCCATTTCTGTACTTTAGTTGTAAGGACCATACGTCCCAATAGTCTTGATAAATACGTTTGTAAAAAATGGTGTACTAAATTTGAAAATTTCAAACATCAATATATTGAGAACGGAATGTCCGATTTGACTCTAGTTTTAAGCATTTAGTAGATAATTTTCTGCTCTATGACATCAACTAATATTGAAATAAACTTTACAATCCCTTTAATTCTTTCACAATGTATACAATAGTCATGGGGATTAAC
The DNA here is from genome assembly GCA_027575025.1 of Scotoplanes globosa. Taxonomy (NCBI): domain Eukaryota; kingdom Metazoa; phylum Echinodermata; class Holothuroidea; order Elasipodida; family Elpidiidae; genus Scotoplanes; species Scotoplanes globosa. Next base: position 7,915 of record JAODAI010234952.1, on the reverse strand, counting down.
CGTAAGCGAAATGGAGGATTTTCTGCATCTACTACACTTATATTCAACACACATCATTGGGACACTATGGTATATAAAAATGTCCCATGAAATATTAGCCTGTTAATTATTTTTTACTTAATGCATATACTGCCTGCATCATAAATGGATGCTATACTGAGCTTATACTATGGGTTTTCCTATCATATATTTGCACTATACATCAATGGGACAATATGGTATTTCATAATGTCCCATGAAATAATGACATGAATTAATCCTTTCTCAATTCAAGCAAATATAAAGGGGGAACAGTATAAAATGAAGGGACACTATAATTTCTTCCGTTCCACTGTACGTTATACATTGTTGAGACACCATATAGTTTGTTTAATGACAGTAATTGCATTATATTTATACTTCATTGGGATACCATATAACATCTTGATATCCCAGGATAACAATGGCCTGTCCATTAATGTTTCCTCGGTTCGTGCAATGTGAAGATCGCAAGAGACATTATCGTATGTACATATACTTGGATTTAATACTATGGTACCTCAATATGTCCCTTGAAGGATTCATAGTGGTATTTGGACGTCGCGTAGTAGAGTTGTCGGTCCCAGAGACCAAATAGTGGTTTGGTGCCCGCGAGGGTTCGAGACCCCTTGAAGTCGGGTCATATTTTTAAAAAATGGTACATGTTGCCTTCTCGCTTGATGTTCAGCGTATGGGATTGGAGCATGGTCAACAATCCAGAGATCCTCGACTAGGAAAATATTCCGAGGACGGCGCAATTAAACCGGAAGGTTAGAAATGAGCCGTTAAACACAACCAACAACAACAATCTAATAACCCACTATGTAATTTGAATGTCAAACAGTAACAGTTTTCTCGGGGTTTTTCTGGCATCGATTATTGTTCGGACCCCACATAGGCCTACATTGATCGCACCCTGGTTAAGTTTGGTATATTGTGTTCATGTAGGCCTACCTAAAATAAACAATTCTAGACTTTTGGCCAGTTTAAATCATGGAAGAGACCACCAACATGATGTCGTGTGTATGTACATCAAAATTCCTTATCTACTGAATGACTTCGATACGGAAATTACACAGTAAGCCATTACAAACCTTTTCCCAGCAATATTACAACTGAGTACACGACTTCACGATATCACCAGCTCTCATATTAATAAGGATGGCGCGTTCATTGCGTGCCAAATTAGGTCCATGTTTTGTCGTTTTTTTTAAAGTTATGTACGTACATATTTACAAAAAACGATTAGAATGTTAAAGTATTATTATTGTTATCAATATATTGTAACGGATGTTCATTGAGGGTGGACTATCCAATATAACCAAAACTCATTTTCTCAGCAGCGTTTTGGATTAATTTGATCTGGCCAATAATGCTTGATTGATTCGATTACTTGTCTCTTTTCAACGCAGAGGTTATAGGAACCCCCCTAAGACAAATTGATATACCAAAATTAGGTCCATGTTTTGTCGTTTTTTTTAAGTTATGTACGTACATTTTTACAAAAAACGATTAGAATGTTAATTATTATTGTTATCAATATATTGTAACGGATGTTCATTGAGGGTGGACTATCCTTTTAATATAACCAAAACTCATTTTCTCAGCAGCGTTTTGGATTAATTTGATCTGGCCAATAATGTAACCTCGGTATTGAAGTGCTGTTAGGAAATTATATATCTTGTCGGATGGATTACCAACTGGTCCTCCACAATCACTCAATTCTCACCAATGTCTGTCTTTATGGCAGTGGCCACACCCCGGTAACTATGTCGATTCATAGGCTAAACCTGGTGAGGGGTGATCATTGGATGAAGACGTTAAACGGGGGTCCCGGGACAGGACCACATATCTCGTTATTCTAGTCTAGCCATCTTTTCGCAAAGAGTAGGGAGTATCCCAGATGGTCATTCCTTTTCTCCTTTTCCCCTTTTCTGACACTAATATAACCTCTCTGTTGACTATTGGTGTGCCGTTAAGCAATTCTCTCTCATTCATTTTGAAACTATTATGGCGAATCATATCCAGGACAAGTTTGTTATAATATTATGGGCTATTATAGTAAAACTATAGTATTTTGGTGAGTCACATTAAGGACAAGTTTGTTATAATATTATGAGTTATTATAGTAAAACTATTATGGCGAGATATATCAAGGACAAGTTTGTTATATTATTGGCTATTAGCGAGTCATATCAAGGACAAGTTTGTTATAATAGTATTGGTTATTATAGTAAAGAGCATGTTTCTTTAATTCTCGTTTGAAACAATCATGGTAAGTGATTAGTCGAAAACGGACTGAAAGCGGGTTCCAAAGCTTTGCTCCACTAAATGCAAAAGTACCAGGTCGATTAGGAAGCCTATTGATTTTGACGATGCCTTGCATATTAATGAGTGGGCGGAGCTTATTGTGAAAATCAGTAGTAAATGGCTGGTTAACACGATATCTCAATAACCGTATAAGTCACTTTAAGTTGATATATGGTACAGGGATGTGCCCTGCATCAGTGTCCGGTTATGAAGCCTATCGAATTTGACGACATATGATACCTCGCATAGTAATGAGTCGGCGGAGCATTTTGAAAATATCAAGAAATGGCTAGGCTAGGCTATTTTACAATGCACAGACAAGGCCCCCAAAAATAAGACAAGAAATCACTATGCACTTTGCATGTTTCTTTTTGTATAAATTTTAGGGTGATGAAGGCGCTGGAACCGGAGTTGATATCTAGTGGTGAGTTATGAACAATCATTTCTTTCAGATATGATATGTTAAAACAGTGTTCTTAAATAATATGCGATATTTAACAGGTAGCCAGTGTATTTTTTTAAGGCGATATGTAATGTGGTAAAATTTACTAGGTACCTGACACACAAAACGATCCGCATCATTTTGAAGTCGCGCTATTTGATATGTAGGAAGTCTATACAGTAGAAAGTTACAGTAATCCAATTGACTGAATATGAGAGTAAGCTTTATCTGCTGAACGCAAGCTACTAGCATATGTTGCTGGTTCCATAGTGCAGTGATGCATAAGAAAACCTTCTACCACAATATGATTTTAAATGAGTGATAGGGACTGATAAGTAAGCTTTATCTGCTGAACACAAGCTACTACCACCATATTACTTTAAATGATAGATAGCAACTGATAAGTAAGCTTTATCTACTGAATAAAAGCTTCTACCACAATATTATTTTAAATGATGGATATAAACTGATAAGTAAGCTTTATCTGCTGAATACAAGCTTCTACCACCATATGATTTTAAATGATGGATATAAGCTGATAAGCAAGCTTTATCTGCTGAATACAAGCTTCTACCACCATATTATTTTAAATGATGGATATAAACTGATAAGCAAGCTTTATCTGCTGAATACAAGCTTCTAGCACCATATGATTTTAAATGATGGATATAAACTGATAAGCAAGCTTTATCTGCTGAATACAAGCTTCTTACACATTATGATTTTAAATGACGCATAGGAACTGATAAGTAAGCTTTATCTGATGAAAACAAGCTTCTACCACAATATGATTTTAAATTATGGATATAAACTGATAAGTAAGCTTTATCTAATGAATACAAGCTTCTACCACCATATGATTTTAAATGATGGATATAAACTGATAAGTAAGCTTTATCTGATGAATACAAGCTACGAGGAAGCGTGTAAGGTAAAACAATATTTGATAGATATAGGCTTACTGGCATCAGGAACAACTTAATTGGGAAATTAATAGGAAGCTGGTGTAGTTTCTTTAATTTTGGAGTAACATTACATAAGACAGACCATGCTTATGCCAATATTCATTATTATACCAATGACTGGTTTTGAGTTCAATGGTTAAAACTATTTCAGCATTGGTTAGAAAGATTGAATGTTCTATTCAACGAGGCAGGTGGGAGGGGGGATGAGTTGAATAGAACATTCAATCTTTCATCGGATGATGAAATAGTTTTAGTAGTTTTTAACAATTGAACAAAAAAACTTTTTTATAAAACAACATTCGACCAAGCCTAACGTTATGCAATTAGCCTGTTTGTATACATTAAATACGTCATAGATGTATCATAAAAAAATGCACAGGTGATAGTAAATAAATGCACGGGTGTGACTTCATTACTAAGCAATAGTGATTTTTTACTTGCTGTCATGTGACACACGGTTGTCCAATCAACTGTCTAGAACATACTTGGGTGTTGTATAACAGCTAATATCATCTTATTGCTTACAATTCTTGTGTAAAACATGACCCAGGATATTAAAATGATAAGACTTATAATGTGATGTAATAACATATGTTAATAAAACAAGACACTGAATCTATAGAGTATTATCTTTGGAAAATTAATTTTATTCTTAATTGGCAGAGAATTGATGAAAATTCATTAAATAGACTGGAAATTATATAATAATAAGACCACAATAATTGCAGAGGTATTCAAATGATATGAAATTGATAGATAGGGAAAGGATAAAAAATAATAAATATATGTGCATAAAGTTACACTATTTGGTACAAAGACATATGTGATGCACCATGGCAGATATTATGTCTGTCCTTGGTCATGTTGAGATATTAGTGTATATGTGATGCACCATGGCAGATCAGCTATTATGTCTGTCCTTGGTCATGTTGAGATATTAGTATGTCAAAAGAAAGAGACGAATATTAGCTTTTATTTTGATGAGTTACTGGATATTGAGTTACTGGATATCTTTAATGAAGTTTGTCATTTTTCATTGTACAAGTGATCTACTTATTACGACTAACCTCCCCTATCTCAAACTGAATAATGCTGACATAATAATAGCCAATCTGCCGTGGTGCATCGCATGTAAGGAAGCCACTAGGCTGGAGATTAACAGACCTTCTACATGCGACATCATTTCAAAGAATTTAACAGTATTATACTATAACAGTGCTCCCTCGACTAAGCAATAACCATTGCTGATTGGCTGTACATGTGTCATGTGATGCTATTTGGCTACGTATTTAAACGACTTGGCAGACCGCGTGTAGAAGATCTATTGGTATTGTTTCTAGTAACAAACAAAATGTGAAGTTTTTGGTCCTGCTGTAAAATAATGCTTTTCTACCTACAAGGAGTTGTCAGGACAGAGAATATGACTAATATTTTTTAAATGTAACTTACTCAATATGACCAAACTCAGTGGACACAAGGCTTTGATCCCTCAATATACCCCCACCCCCCATTGTAGGCACTTACTACCAAAATGGAGAATGTGTTTTAAGGCATGCCCCTTGATAAGTGCACCTTTAACTACAACAAAAAATGAGATAATGATGGGTGTTTTTAACACATACTTCATATAGCATTTTTTCAAAGAATAAGTGGCTAAAAATGACATCGTCATTGGCAAAGTGCAGGCTTTAATTAATTCACAAACATATTACCATAAAATATGACTTTCGGTGTTATACTTTCCCCAAAACATGCTTTTTAATGAAATATAATAATATCACAATGTCAAAGCGTGAGAAAAACATTTTTTTACAATTATTCCCCTTTTTGTCAATTTTAATGACTTCACATTTGCAGACAAACGGCTACCTTTGGGATGTTGGGTCACATTGTAAACAATATTTCTGAAACTGTAGAAATCAAACCGGGAATTGTAACACCTATTCTGCCCCACCATGACAAAGGGAAGTAACTAACATTTTTGATTTTTTTGTAATTGGTGCATGTGTTTAAATATATCATTTTACACAAGTTAAACTAAAAATCAAAAATTAAACCTACTCTAATTATGTAGTAATTTGCAGAACAAATAAGAAGTAAGTCCACTTTTCTTCAATAACTTTTCTTTCCTCTGTAACTCAAAACATAACAAATGTTAGTTACTTCCTTTTGTCATGGTGGGACAGTATAGTGGGTCATATGCATAGGCATACATTTGCACCAGAAACTGTCCGTAGTGGGTCGCAAATAATTATTGGCTGAATTTTAAAATATTCCCAACAAATTGATCAATTGAGTTGACATGTTTTTAAACAAGCCTGCTGGCATTTATATACCCTTAATATCTTGTTCTGGATCAAAAGTATTTGAATAGTATAAATATTGCACGAAGAATGAAAGAAGTTGCGGCATTAAAACCTTTACTACGTTCTATGGTTCACAAGTAACCGCATGCAGTAAGGCACGAAACATGTTCTACAAGTTACAATTGATGCCGCCTTTGTGGTGTGTAGCACAAACAGGAATGGACGGTTACATGCCATCAACGTATAACTGTACAAAACAACACATTGTAAGGAGACATTTTGGAAGTAAAAAATGCAGAAATGGACATATCATTAAGTAGGTGGAAATATGAAAAGTGTATAAGAAATAGAGAAAAATGTATGAAAATAGAATATGTTATCTAAGTACCAATCATTCAAATTAGAATAGAAAATAGAAATTTGATTGGTAGATGATTAAGTTTCCTGACCCTTTTTCAATTTCAGGGTTATATGAGGTACCAGTTATAATAATAATAATAATTGATTTGTATAGCGGCCTATGTATACAAGATATTCAAAGGCGCTTCACAATTATTACCCTGGTCCATGGTAACCTACACACACAAAAGCTACACATCACAATTATCAATTAACTAAAGTGATCTGATGATCGATTAAACCTATAAATAATATTATTCGGACACAAACTTGCTGCAAATATGTGAATAATATTTATAATTTGATCATGTTGTGTTTGGGCCAGTACAATTTAAACAGGGCCAGTAGGTTGTGGAAGTCACTGGCCGTTGTGACCAGTAACAATTTTGCCCTAAAGTCGAGCCCTGTCAATGCAGAGGTTTATTATAGGAGCCACCCAAACCTAAACCTTTGATATCAAAGTTAGATTGATTGATTAGGTTTCCTAACCCTCTTTTACAGAGGTTATATGAGCCATCCAAAGCCTTTGATATCAAAGTTAGGATGATTGATTAGGTTTCCTGGCCCTCTTCAATGCTGAAGTTTATTACATGATCCACCCAAAGCCTTTGAATACCAGTTAGAGCCACTGGAATATAATTATCATCACTTTGTATTCAAACTCCTGACAAATTGCGATCACAAGTTCGATCCACTGGATGATATAGACATTGGATTACAGTCATTGTGAAGCTGGTATGAAATAAAATGAGATGTCTTAGTCGGTCTGTCTAATTAGCTAACCACTCTTAATTATTAGAAAATATGCATAAAAACATGGAAATTATTGCCAAATCTTACATACGGTAATATTAGTATATGAACTCGAAGTATAAATATTGCCAAACATAATATTATAAATTATAATTTTATGGCAACATAGTTATGAGAGATATTTATTTAGTAGTCATTATTTATGATATAAACCACTTAGAAGCTGTGGACTTTTAGAAAAACTCCAATCTTCACTTTTAAAAATATCAGAAAACATACTAGATGTACCGCCATATTTTTGTTACAAAAAAAAGTCCCCAAATTCGCTGTAACATGATTTCTGTTGTTAAATAAGACATGGAAGTTGTTAACCTTTAAAAGTATTATACATTGTGACTTTTATTGGAAGTTAAGTTACTTTGTGACCTTTAGTTATATATAGGAAAATAAGCTAGGAGCTACATCTAGCCACAATCATTAAATCCAGACAATGTTAATTTTTGTATATAAATAATTAAGAAAACTGCATTAAATCCAAGCAACGCTAATTTTTGTATATAAATAATTAAGAAAACTAAATACAGACTTCACGATGATGCCCCAGCGAAACTTGGAGAGAAGCACTGAAACACATATGAAGAAACCGAGAGAAAGACCGGTGACCACATTACTTGGCACACTAAAAGTCGCAACTCAAAGGTCGGAACATTAACAATTTTGAT
>JAODAI010234841.1:0-10339 GCA_027575025.1 Scotoplanes globosa | reverse complement strand
AGAGTTAGGTGATTCCGGCCACCTCCGAAAACTCGGGGACAAAACCGGATCAAAACTGGACCAATGATGATGATGAGGATGACATCCAAATGTCATTGGATTTGTTAATAAAAACGTTGTGGAGGGGTGTCAAACTCATAACGCCGCATATCTTTACCTGCTGCTCCGAGACGGGTGCCGTATCAGTTGCACCACCTCGAGGATTAACACCAAATAAATGTTAAATGGGCTTAGGTCTACATGCACTTGCAGAGTACAGTTCCGTAAGCAAAATATATTTACAAAGCCGTTAAGCCATGCAGTGTTGTGAAGTTGTCACTAGAAATTTTATAGTGGTAGGAATCCCCCTGCTAATTTTTAGGGGGTGTTTTAAAATTAGGGTGGGGCTGGGAGTTGAATTGAAAACTGCTGAATAGGTAAAAGCTAATTGTTACTTAAATGAAGATTGTATTATAATTTATTTGCTCTGAAACACTTTGTGTTGTATGGTATGACACCAAAAATCCAGAAAATATGGAATCTCTCCTAATTTAAGGGGATTTAATGTACTTCTTTGTTAAGCAAATATATATATACAAGTGGAAAACATATATTTTTCTGTAGGTGTTAAGGTTTTGATATGTGATGCACCATGGCAGATCGGGTGTTATGTTGCAATTCTCCATTTAGAGGGGTTTCCTCCAAAATAGATTACAAGCCAATGGAATATTTTCTGCTCTGTTAAAAGACTTAAATAACTTATATAATATTAATACTTTCTTGATTTGGGTATTAAAATAAAGCTACTGGTTTCCTCTTTCTTTTTACACCAATATGTCAACATGACCCAGGGCCGACATAATACCCGATCTGCCATGGTGCATCACATATCCTTTGATAACTATTATTGTAGTAGTAGTAGTAGTAGTAGGCTGAGCATGTGCAATGATTACTGCCATGTGCCAAAATCACATCACTAGACTCATCTATCAGACATGCTCAGTAATAATAATAATCAGACTAGAAGGCTTATTTAATTTTACGACGCTATGAGACCACCGAAGTGGGAGAAACAAAGGCTTTTAAATCCAATTCATAAATTTAAAGTCAAATTTGGATTGTTTTGAATTTGAGAAAGTTGTTCGCATGGGAAAAATACTTCTGATTATCGAGTCGATCTTCTCAGTCTTTCTGTTTCTTTGCCTGGATCTCCTTGTCTTCTTTTCTAACTTGCTCAATTCACTCAGTTCAATCTTTTTGTGTTCCGTTAGCTTCCCTATTTTCCGCAAATCGTTTCTCCTTTGTTGGTAATGAACCGGTATCAGTATTCCATTCTCTCTTGGCTAATTTCGATGCATCGTCAGTGATTATACTGTTACATTTATCGTGTAGTACCTGAAAGCGATTTGTAAGGTTTAGTTGAAATTCATCTTTCTTTTCTTTCAGGATGTTGTTATTTATATTGATTTATTTGATTCTCTTGATTGTCTTTAGTCTGGCAATTTTCTTACTGATGACAAATCTCGCTCTCATCATTCTGAGATCACTTCCAATATCCTCCACTTAGGTGATAACTTTGCAGTTGTTTATGATGCTCCTCTGATTAGTTAAAATTAAATCAATCTAGTTCTTGGTGATGTGATTTGGGCTATCCCATGTCCAGTATCTACTTTGCATCTTTTATTACATGGGTGTTTGTGATCAAGATAGATTCATTGACTGCAAATTTGATCAATTTGTCGCCTCTTTCGTTTCTGGTTCCGGTTCTAAATTTGCCCATACATTGGCTAGTTTCGTCATCCTTTCTTTGTCCATTTTTTGCACTAAAATCACCCATCACTTCTGTGTAATCATACTTGCCGTTGTCTTGTATGGCTTTGCATATGTCTTCATAGATTCAATTTCCTCATCAGTATAGTCTGGTGTTAGTGCAAAAACTTCAATAATTGTCATTACCCCTCCTCTGCTAAGAATTAGTCGCATGGATATTACCCTGTTGGAGTGCTTGTTAAATCCCTTCCCACAGTCTACGATGCTTGGGTGAACCAAAAACCCTAGTCCTTTGTTGGTTGGATTGTCTTCTGTTTTTCCTACCTCGTATAACAGAATCCCTTGCTTCATTTGTGAAAGGCCTTCTCCTTTTCTTTTGGTTTTGCTAAGACCTATTACCTCCCAATTAAAGTCTTGAACCTCGTCGATAAGCCTATCTAGGTCTAGGTCTTCCGTCCTCAAAGAGTTCTCGTATTATAAGTACAAATGTTTAAAACGGAGTTGCCTTTCCACTTTCTATTGGTTCCACGACTCCCTGTGGGGTTTAATCGTGAGACGTCATGATGTAGAAAATCCTCTGAAATTTGAGTTGGCGTTTTCCTTTGCCCCATATATGGCCTTGAGCTGTACGGCCTCAGTTAACCGCATATGTGTCTGGATGGACTAGCAGCTGGTCCTCCACAATCACTCAACTCTTACCGGTGGCTCCCAGTAGCTGTCTATATAGCAGCGGCCACACCCCGGTAACTATGTCGGTTCATAGGCAAAACCTGGTGAGGGGCGTCCATCGGATGAGGACATAAAACTGCAGTCCTGGGGCTCAATCTATTCTGTCTTGTAAGTTCATCGGATAAGACGTAAAATGGCGGTCCCGGGGCAGGATCTCGATGTCTCCTGCCTCGTAAGTCTGGTCATGTTTTCGCAAAGAGTAGGGAGTTATCCCGGGTGGTCATTCCTTTTTTATGTTTGTCTCGTTTGTATCGTATATTTGTTTGTATCGTCTAAATTTCCTGAATGGGATATGAATATTAAACCTATCTGGCACTTATATAACCTTAGCTGTTGACGTACCGTTAAGCAACTATTTCTCTCTCTCATTATTATTGTCGTTCATGTCTAATAGGTGTTTTGCCATACCATCGATGCGCTGGCCAAACGTGTTGTCATGCATTGTGTTTTTGGTCGAGGTGTCCTTCCTGTAGCCTTTGACCGTGATATGTTGACAACCCACGAGGCAGTGGGCAGGATGAGGTTTTTATAGGTTTTTATAGGTGTATTGATAGGCGCCTCAAATTCGCCTGAAGATCACATCACTGAGTATATGAAGCACAGAACATCCCACTACACTCTCCATGATCTCCGACAGTTGGTCCGCGACTGCTCATTTGGTATTCGCAGCTTTAATACCTCCATATCTGGAGGAATTCCCACTCTAATGACTAATAATTGATATTAGCATTCTTTGGTGAACATATTAAACCATAACTTCAAAACATAAATTTTGCAGATATGAATATTCATCATCTTGCAAGAGATTTTTCAGCCAATACCTTAATTACTCCAACCATACCAAAATATATATCATTTTAAAGATATTGAGCATATTACATAATGCTCACTTTCCCCCAAAAATACTGTATGCTGATTTTATGGTGACATGTCACAATTGCATCAAGTCTAAAACGACTTACTTCAAATTAGTCATTACAATTTAAATTTGATTTCCCTTTTATATATTCCTTTTTTCTAATTTGCTAGTAACGTTTTTCTTAATAATATCCTTTAAAATTACTGTACTTATTTTTTCACTTTTCTATTGGTTTCAGACCCTGAGCGATGGACCGACCAACTTACGAAGCAAAAGAAAGGTGTCAGTACAACGGATTCAGAAACATTTGGATATAAATGATTCCATGAAGAGTAGGATAGGCCAGATAAAGTTAAAGACGAGGTGATGTCATGTGACGTGTACCAGCCACAATGTATCAAGGGTCTTACAATGTAAACTGAACGGTTTCCAGCTAGCAAGATGTTTAATATAGTATTCAGTTGTTTCCTTCAACCAACTGAACTGAAACGAACAACAACATATATTTATATATATATATATGTATTGTGTGCTTTCTTCTGCAATGCACCTGCAATAACCCTGCACCCCACACCATATTTGCAGGTCATCATCCCTAGTAATGTAATCTACAGTACTTATTATATTCAATATAGTAGTAGACTATGGGAAAACTCATTTTTAAAGAGTTGTGTATGAATGTATTGCATCAGTAATTATGCACATTTTTATCATTTGGCGATATTTTGTGCATTTTCTATTTCTTGTTTAACAAGAAATATATGCGGTCACCCCGGCGTATGTTTTTTTTTTTTGGGGGGGGGAGAGCGTGTGTGTGTGTGTGACGCCTGGTTCGTGAACACGATATCTCAATAACAGTGAGTCGGATTAAGTTGATATTTGGTATAGGGATACCATGTTGGTCGGTTATAAAGCTTATTGTTTTTGACGATGATACCTGTCATATTAATGAGTAGGCGGGGCTTATTGCAAAAATCTTGAGAAATAGCTCGTGAACATGAAATCTGAATAACTGTAAGTCGGATTAAGTTGATATTGGCATGTGGGTCGGTTAGGAAGCCTATTGAATTTGACAGTAAATGCCTATCATATTAATGAGTGGGCGGGGCTTATCGCGAAAATGTCCAATGGCTCGTCAACGCGATACCTCAGTAACCGTAGGTTCAGTGCAGTGTTTTAACCAGTCCATTTTGCCAATGCGACATTCTGTAGCTGCCGCATCGGTGTGTGATGGACTTGTTGAAGTTCAAAAAGACTAGTAAATCATTAATAGTTGTCTAAGCTATAGCTAGGCTACATAAGGCCTACATGCTAAGTTATAGCTAGGCTACATAAGGCCTACATGCTAAGCTATAGCTAGTCTACATAAAGCCTACATGCTAGAATTGAGACAATTGACATCACTTTCAAGATTTTTTTTTTCTAGAAAGTGGATAATAAGTGTTCAGATAAGTACTTTCAGAATTTATTTGTGTGACATTTTCTATTTTTGGGCGACATTTACTCACAAAATTAGGCTGGCTGAAACACTGTGTAGGTCGCATTGAGTTGATATGTGATACAGGTCTGTTCTGTGGTCGGTTGGGAAGGCTATTGAATTTGATGATGATACCTCGCATTTTAATGAGTGGGCAGGGCTTAATTATTGTCAAAATCTCAAGAAATGGCTCATGTACATGCATCTCGATGACCACAGGTCGGATAGAGTTGATAATTGGTACACCAATGCTCTGTTAGGAAGCCTATTGATTTTGGCGATGATACCTTGCATATTAATGAGTAGGCGGAGCTTTATTTGTAAAATATTGATAGGCTAGACGCTAGGCTATTTTACAACATACAGGCGAAGCCTTCACAATGTTTTTAGATTTGAGCAAAATGATATTCTATAACACAGGAATTCTTATCTGTTTTCGGTGGGAATCGCATGGATATTAATTAGTCAGTAGTGCTTACTGCGAAAATCTTAGTTCTTAAACACGATATCTCAATTACTTTAATTTGGATTGATATTTGGTACAGGGCTGCTTTACGGGTCAGTTAGGAAATCTATTGATTTTGATGGTTATACCTCCGAGGTTTGTATATTAATGAATGGCCGAGGCTTTATTCATAAAGTACTGATAGAGGCTAGGCTATTTTTCAATGTACAGATAGATCACAAAATGCACTTTGCATGTTTCTTGTAATATTATCTACAAATGATTTCATTGTGTGTGACCCATCAGCCTAATGTAAGCTGTTGCAACCAAATCTGGAAGTGGATTAGCGGACCTTTACTTTAGCTTTCGTTTGATATATAATTTACCTAAATCGGATAAAAAGTGAGATATTTTATCACATGCTTTTTGGTGTATTTTGGAAAAGAAAAGGTTGATAAAAATAACGATATGATTTAGAAAAATGTGCGCTTTGTTTACAAATTAGTCAATATATTACGCTAAGATATGACTTTCTGCGTTATATGTTCACCCAAACATAGTTTGAATTAGGGAATAAAGTCAATGGTGCCCATGTTTCGATATCAGATTGGAACAGGCTATGACGTCACAAATAGGGGTTACTCAACCCTCTGTGTGATGTCATAGCCTGTTCAAATCTGATATAGAGACATGGGCACCATGGCTTTATTCCCATTCATAACCACTTCCATAGTAAAGAGGAGAAAAAATAGCTAATTTTGGTTGATCAATAACTATTCTCTCATATTTATTGTGATACAAAATAATTTTGAGCAGGCGACCATGGCGATGACCAACATTACAAATGTAACGTTAGACTATGTAAGTTTACGTAATAAATTATTTCAATTAATCGTCAATCACCGTTTTATTAATATTATTTATAATACATACTTTCAAAATAATCCTACTAGTATACTGTATTCTTCTTTTAATTTTAATATGCATAATAATTTTGTAGAATTAAATTGGCTCCATGGACTGTGAAAGGTCATGAACTATAACACTTTGCAAGCCCAAGCTGTGGCTGCTAGGCCTAGGCTAATCAACACACTAGCCTAGTGACACAATATTTAGGTTTTCAAATGTGAAGAAACACAAGTTCAACTTCAAGAAATATAACAAACATAGCACAGGCCTAGGCCTAAAGTGTAACCTTTAAGTTTAAACCACGTAGGCCTAAATATGAATGGTAATTTACTGTAGAACAGTTTTTGTATGTCACTAGCTTACATTTAATCAAATTTGTACCATTTCTTTGAGTGGCACTGCCACGTACCGCTCTTGAAAGCTGCTTACAATTTTACTACTGTACAAGATACAGTGGCCCCCGGGGGCTCTGTTCAGCGCAGTACTGCAGTGCTAGGCTACTGTAGGTAGTAGTCGATGAAGCAATGTTACTATACTATATATGGTAGGCCATCGTGCTCATAACGCCATGGTGCTTTCACGTTCCATAAAATAGATACGCGAACCATAAATATGGATACGCGAATAATAAATATGGGAGCGTGAACTACAAATATAGATACACGAACCGTAAATATGGACACGTGAACCACCAATATGGAACGTGAATACCAAACTATTATTCATGAACAATGCATCTAACGCGTATCTATGTTAACAAATATTATCCAATCATAATTGAGTTTAGTAAATTAAAAGTGTTGCATATCGTAGAACCGGTTCGTATATGATATGCGATATACAGAGTAGGCTTATATATAGCCGTATTAAACAACCGCCATGCCGAAACTATTTATGTCATTTATATGCATCCAGCAGCCTTATTGATACAGTTTGCAATACTATCGGCTTTGAAGATGCAAATTCACAGGTTGATTAATAGATCGAGACAAATTTAGGCCAGGTCGCACCAATAGGCCTAATTAGCAAGGAAACGGACTGAGATATACTCTACTCTGAATAACAGGTGTTGGTCCCAAAGCCAATCGGCATGCTGTCATTTATTGAAATGTTCACGTACTGCCACCCCAAAATACTGGTACAATTACTTATTGGAATACGTTACCAATATAAATCACTTCAAAATTGACTTAATCTTTTTTAAAAGAAGTCTCTCAAATGATTTATTAGGTAAATATTAACCGAAGACTTTTAATTTAATTATATTGATAAGTAACGTAGCTATGCATTTTTCTCATGCTGATGTAAGGGTGGGGAGGGAGGTTAATTAAGATGTTACCAAATAAATAAATAAATGTATTATTCGGTTTGTTACATGTTTAGCAGGGAGCGCACACTCGACAAGGTCACCTAGGATTTTAGTCTACTTTCTTTCATAATAGCTAGAACATTTATTTATATATTTTCCTTATATTATATTACATTTTCATTGTACAAATTATTCAAATGTATTACTATTGCGAAGAAACAATAAATGTGACCCGGCATAGCAAAACCTGGAACATGTCGAAAACGTTGGAAATTGAGCTTTATATTCCATGTAAAAGAACCGGGATTAAGCATTCAAATGGTACTAAAATCATGTTACTCGGGTATATACTCTTCAAAATATGTAAATTATACAAATGTAACAATATTCGCTTTGAAAAAACTTCAAAAACTCTATTGTGAGAAAATGCACTTAAAAAAACATGCATTTATGTAATTTTAGGATAACAAACCATTAAAAATGGTGGAGAAATTGGAAAAAAATATTAAACCACGCCAAATATATTTGTATGTCAATACATTTTATATTCTAGAAAAAGTTGCATCGAAAAAATATGTTTTTAATATATTTTACTGTTGGTTGCCATGATAACCACTTTCAGGATATGAAGTAATTTTGAGACAAAATATTCCCAAAATGGTCCAAAAGGCATTTCTGGGCAAAAATAATTATTCCATGAAAGTAAAATTTTCTAAATAAGAAACAAAACATTTTTTTGGTTTAATTTATCAACGAAAAAGAAAATTACCCTCAACCTTTTTTTCCGTATATGGTTATTTCTAAGGATATTCTCTTAAAATGAGATTTGCGACATGTTCCGGGTTTTGCTAAGCCGGTTCACAAATGAATAAATGAATGAATGAAACAGTGTATATACTGTATTTTACAGGTATTGAGCAGTGCATGTACTGTAGTTGAACTGTACTTGAAATCGGTTATGTACAAGTACAGTGAAGTACCAGCTGACAGGATACGCAGTATTCCACATACCTGGATGACAGGTATGCCTATATATTGACGATTGATTGATGACATATTTCATAAAGTTATTTCTTCGAGATCACGTTTATATTGCAAGGATCGAAGGTCAAGTAATAACGCGGGTATAACATCACAATAAGTCATATAACATCATTTATTAAGTTGTATAGGACCGTGTAAGTTATGGTTGCCCAGTGGCGCGTCAATAATGTGACCTATTTAATACTACAGCGGAAATATTGAGGGATAAACCTGATTTTCAAATAATTTAGATATATATGCTGTTCCATGCAGTTTCCGTTAATTGTAATTGTTATTTATTTATAAGTTATTTATTTATTTATTTATGTATAATCTTTAATCCAGAAAGTTATACTTCCATAAATAATATAGACGACCGAATAGATACTTTAAATGGGGGGAAAACATCGTTTTATATATATTGTATATATGATGGACCTACACAGATATACTTTCTGAAATGGCCTCAGAACTAACATAACCACGATTTAATGATCACATGTAATTCGAAACATGTCTGCCTGTCACGGTCATTTCTTGTATTTTGCCATAAACATAAAATACACTGGTTTTTTACACGATCTACCGACTGCCATGATCGTGTCATTGACTGATTGAGAAAGACACATCTGACTATGTTGAGACTTGGCTATCCTGCATTCTGGGTTTGACGGAATCTCACAAACTATTGGTTGAAACAACCCACATCTACTGTACACTGTACTCCTGAACCTATAACTCCCAAAAAAACGTACGGCCTGGAAGGCATATTTATTTAACGACCGTTAGGAGATCACTAAAGTGGTTGAAGTATAAATAGTTATAAATTGTACCGTCACGTCGGGTGGTCATCCAATTTATAGAATTTTAAGTCGAATTTGGATATTTTGAATTTGAGAAATTTGTTTGTATGGGAAAACCGTGATTGCTCTCGGATAAAAAAAACAACACATTACTAGACCTGACCCTGGATTCGAACCCTGGATCTCCCAATTGCTGAGCTTCATATCTTCTAGATCTATCAACCTTATCCGCTCGACCACAGCACTGGTTAAATTTGTGTAGTCGTTCCACAAATATGGTCATCCCTTAAATGAAATACGCTGTAATTCGGCGTGTTTTGGTGGAAATTTACTGCGTGGAAATTTGAACTAAGGCATTGTCCAGGGGAATTGTCCTGACACCAGAGAGAGATAGATGTGTGGAAAGACTCCTGAAAATAATACAATTCAAATGATTTCATGATATATCTTCTGTGTATTTATCAAAATGTGTATTGCTTAATACACTATATTACATTTATATAAATGATATTATAGAAATAACCATTTCAGATAGATCGACCTATTATGGGTAAGGAGCCTTTGTATATATATATAGCTTATAGTTTAGAAACACATTCGGATAAGTAGGCCTATATAATGTATTAATTGTGGGTAATCATAGTCCATACTAAACACACACTATGATAAAGGGCTTAGATTGCTGAATAAGAAATCAAGTTATATATAATATAAGTTGTTTTACTAGATTAACTTTATTTAGACATGTTGTTTTCAATGTAAAATGTGGGCAGAAATATGTTATTTTAATTAATTAATTATAATACAATATATGTATATAATTAATTAATATATAAATATGTATATATATATATATATGTATATATGTATATACATACATATATATATATGTGTAAAAGGGTTGGGCAAAGTGGAGTCTTCTATAATCACTGCATATTACTTAACCATAATAAACCAGATTTCTCTGAAAATTGTGGTATTATCGGTAATGAACCCCAGTGGTATAGAAGAAAGATCAAAGAGAGTTTATTAATTA
>JAODAI010234730.1:0-10339 GCA_027575025.1 Scotoplanes globosa | reverse complement strand
ATAGGTTCATTAATTAGATATTAACATTACAATACCCTTTAATCTCTTGTATTGTACACGTTATATACTGATATAATACAAAAATTGACGATTTATGTGACGTGTGCTTACTTTACTAAATGTTGCGCAACTCCTAAACGGCGGGACCTATGATCGCAAATTTTGTCAGACATTAGCGGAAAAAGTCATAGAAGGAAAAAATTATATCCGAAGCGGTTGCGATGCAGTCGTAAAAAGTTCGGAGGGGGGGGGCCTCCCAGTGAAGTTAGGGTTAAGTGTAATCCAAAGCAGAACATCCGGTATGCAGACCGTTATATATCAAAATAAAAAATATAATATTATTATTTTAAGTTGCCACAGCTCATTACGCACCAATCCCCTCATAACCGATGTCACCCGACATTGCAACCCATGAAACGACTAGCAGCAGATTACAGTGCCATCCAATATTTCTTATTATATTCATCAGTACAGTTCCCTGCTGAATTGTGTAAACACACTTGTATTGTCGTAGAATATATAGATCCTCCACCATATATACACAGTGTTGATATTACCATTGTTTTGCATAGAGTATTTCATCCAGAAGTTGGCATAAGAAATGTGATTCATCATCATCATTGGTCCGGTTTTGATCCGGTTTTGTCCCCGAAGTTCGGAGGTGGCCGGAATCGCCTTGCTCTTGCAGCAATCGCCCTTACACCATCCCGCCATCTCAACCTCTTTGGAGCATCTTCCTGCCTTAGCCCAACCTTACTCAGCTCCTCATCCACCTGATTCTTCCACATTTTCTTTGGTCGACCTCGTCCCCTTCGTCCATCCACCTTGAAATCCAACGCCTTTCTCAGGGGATGGAACTCATCCTTCCTCAACACATGCCCATACCACCGTACTCCATTCGCCTTTGCCAGCCGCTCCACCGAATCCTCGAGCCCAAGCATTTCCATCAAAACATCGGTCTTCCTTTTATCCGCACAATTGACCATTGATCGCACCATTACTCTCTCAGTCCTCCTCAAGATCGCCATATCAGCTTCCTTCAAACACCATGTTTCGCTCGCCTACAACATTGCAGGTCTCGCATAGCTCTTATAAACTCTTCCTTTCGTCTTCAATGAAAACCTTCTTCCACGTAGTAACTCTCCGCATTTCCTGAACTTCATTATCTTTATTTTAATAACGAAATCAAGAAAAGATTAATTTTCTAGCTTACTGAATTTGATTAAATGATTTGTTCATATTCCATGACACGTGTGATGTATTTCAAGTTAGAGGAACACCTCTCCTGTCTCAAAATGATGAATGCCGACGTAATACCCGATCTGACGTGGTGCATCACATATGTGACCTGCCACCACAAAAACGGTATAACGTTGCAAATGTACTTTTTGAGTTGTTCGGGAAATTACGAAAATATGTTATGTGGGATGTATTTGCATATTTTATGTAGGTGTTACATTTTTTATATGCTATTGATAACTCTCATAGTATATAATGACTAACTATTGCTATTAACATTGTATGTTGTACATTTAGACCATAATTTTCAAAATTCAATTTCTCAGATACGAATGCTCATCATCTTCTTCTAAGAGATTTCAGCCAATATCTTACTGCAAACCATAACACATTATATAGCACTAATTTCAAAGATACTGAACTATGGAATCATAATATTAAATAATCTCAATTGCCATCAAAAATACTTTACACTGCTTTGGTGGTGGCATGATCACATATAGCTTATTCCTTGGCCTTCAAATGAGGCATGTATCATTATTGTCAAAGTGCTTTGAGATCTGGTTTCAGATGTAAGGCGCTATATAAAGACTTAATTATTGTTCTATATCAAGAAGTGAAGGTACAGGTCACATGGGTATTCCAAAACGGGTACCTGGGTATAAAAATACCTGTTAGTCACACATAATCTGAGTACATAGCGATGCATTTTTGTCTGCTACTTCACCTCCCGTTTGATGTGGCCGGTCACATAATGATAATTGGTTGTTTGTTTATACAGTGCTCTATTCTACTTTCCAGGCTGGTCGAAGTCGCCCGATGCCGCTTCCCCGATTACTTCAATAACGACGACAATCTCAGACGCCTCTGTAACAGGGTACACATTTATCAGGAAACAACATGCCGTCAACTCCAGGAAAGGTACGTACGAACTGATGATGTCTAGAAATGGTTTGGTAATAGTAGTTAGTATACAGCCTACTAATAGTATACAACCTACTTCTTCTTCTTGTCGTATCCACAGATGTAAGCTACATATTGTGTTTCAGCCAAAGCCGTACACAATTTTCGCATTATCGTTGAATTCAGCAAGGTCCTTAGCACCGCAGTCCTGCTCTAGTAGTGGACATCGCAGTAATGTTCCGTGGTTTATGGATCAAGACCACACACACAGATCACACACAGGTCACACACATCATTGTCCAGATAACCCCATTTCTGGAACGTTACTTTGCAGCGACCAGTGTAAGATCTTAGCCGGTTCAGGCGTTTAGACACATGGATGTTGCTGTTAGCAGGTTGGTGCATGCGCTTATCTTCCCATAACGCTACTCTGGTGTTCGTAGCTCCAGGGGTGATTTCATGGATAGCCGAACCACCTTCGGTGCTGATTTTGTCGGTCAATTTTAGCAGTCGCAGCTGCAATATATTCAGCATCAAAGTTTGTTATAATGGTTAAATATGGACGGGAGATTAGGCTGTGGCGTAGTGATAAATGCTACGCTCTTGCACCACTGCGACCAGGGTTCGATCCCCAGTCGGACGTGAAATTGGATGGCCATGTCTACAACTAGAGGTTTTACTCCGGGCACTCCGGTTGCCCCTCTATTCCCTTGACCGTTGTTGTCGGTAACCTTGTCTTGCCTGTTAATCACGAGAATGCCACTCATACTGCAGCGCATGTGGAGAAGACGTTCAGTCTCTGTTCCTGATTTGAAAAGTGATAAAGTCAATTATTTCTATCCGTGAGCAATTCCCGGATCATTCTTTACAGGGTGTAATTTATACGGCTTCCCATCGCTGTTTGCGAGTCAATACAGGCACTTTCCGAACCACAGGCCCACTTTGTTAACAGAACTAAATCAAAATCATTTTTGCAAACACCCCAAAATATTTACAATTAATAGAAACATCATCTCTCTCTCTCTACCTCATGAATCCCTAACAAGGAGTGAGTAAGGAAATGTTAACTGACAGCCGCATCATTGGCCATATAGATGACTTGATATGAAAGGGGTGATGTTTGTTAAATCTGAATCTGGATAAGTACTCTGCAACCACCCCTATAATGGTTCTCCCACACCACATGATACAGTATCGGTATCAGATGTGATCATGGATGGTCATCTAAGGCAATTGACCAGATATGTTGAGGTAGGTATGACTGATCCTACCCCTGGACCGCTATTTATACGTCCCCCATCCGATGGACAAGAGTCCACATCAGTCTTTAGCCATTTTCCCAAAAGGCTGACGGAGAGGTGAGGAATTTGTAGACCACAATTGAAGTAACAATCATAATCCACAATTTTTGAGAAGAACCGGACTTGTAAGTCGAGCACTCTACTGCTGAGCCAGCTCGCCTGTCTAAGCTATTATTAATACAATATGCATCATATGGAAGGATTTGTTAAAACTATCCAAACCTTATTATTTATTACTCAAAGTTCATTTAATACTACAAAGTACCAAGATTTAGAGAAGTATGACTTCAAATGCAGAAGAAAACACTCGTAGGAGGTCTGTTTGGGCATATAAACAACAATCCCCATACTGTATATGGTGATTGAATTTTATATATCATATTTTTTTAGACACCTGCTGACTTCCCAGAGATTTGGTTCCCTAGCCCATTCAGTGATTGAAAAATAAGTTATAATTCCACCCCTGAAACTGCTCGCTATATTTATATAGTTCATAATAAGGTGGATCACCCAAAAACAATGATTAAATATGGCTGAAATATGAATTAATAATGATGAGCCTATGTTATATGTGTTAGGGCTATCTATGTAGGTGTGTCTTTGAATGACTAAGTACATTCTCCATTGAGCGGGAGATCAGGGTCAGTGCATCTATAACTTTCAGTGCACATGTTGTTATTTATTTGATTTTCTAACTGAAAAAAAAGGTAAACACCAATTGATTGTGCTAATCAAAACAAGAATTGATTAACATTAAGTGCTAATGGAGTTTTGGAAGTTAAATAACGAACGCTCTGCGTCATAGCATTAAATTTAATGTACAAGTCTCTACAGGTTTACATCAAGGTAGGGTCAAGTTAGGAATACTTTTTCTCCAAATGATTAGCCAATGTTCTGAATTTTACTGGACCAAATTCTATCCATCAAAATGATAGATCCTCGGCACTTGTTGTTTACATAAAACTTGTCAATTATTAAATAGATATTTCCGTTACTGAATAACTATGCTTTGTATGTTATTCTGATGTGTCTTATAAATTGTTATATCTCAAATTTGATCCCCAAGTTAAACTAATTGTGTCATTACATTTGACTTTAGGCGGATTGAAATGTACATTTAACCAATTCGTAAGAGTTTATTTTAGGCACCAATTTGTTAATACACATGATTATGAAATTGTAATATTTTCTAGTTTATGTGACCGAGATTTCTCTTTAACCATTTAAATAAGCTGCACATCCAATATCCTGATTGGTTACATCGCATTGACGGTTGAAGTCGACTGTCAACAACAGTGTCAATGAAGTAAAAATGGACCGATTCAAGTAGATTAGTCGTAGCGTGACCTTTAAATCCGGCATCTACCGAAAACATCAGATGACGGCTTGTTGCTGTTTTTTTGTTGAATACTTGTTGACTTGTTGAATCCCTTTCGGGTACCACGGCTAGGACAGGTGGTAAGCTGTACAGCAGTGTTAGTAACAATGAGAGGATAATCTAGCCTCAAACACTTCCAGAATACGACTCTCTAAATCTCTAAATGAACAAAACACCTTGTTCAGTCAACCAGTAGCAATTTGAAAAAAATAAATTGTTACCAAGTTGTGTATTTAAAATTACAGCATTGAAACTAAAGACAGGTAATCATTATGATTATTATCTTGTGTAAAATGGTTGTTTCTATAGGTCTATAAAGCGTGGTTAATGTGGGTAGCTAACTAGCTATAAAGTGTAGTTAATATGGGTTTATAAATATGTCATTTCAAGTACAATATTATACATTCTGCCGATAGAGTTGACAGTCGAGTCGTATTATGATCTTTCAAAATGATCGGATATTTCTCTTAAAAATGATACCCTCAAACCAAACTCGTAACATCAGTTTGTGAACCACCCTATCTATACCAACTTTTTACGATGGACTTCTAAATGTATATATCTATAATCCCAAGTTTATATGAAACAACTGTCAGAAATATGTAAAGTTGTATTCAAGATATCTTTGTTATGTATTACTGCCCCCATTCCTAGGAACATTTTGAAGATATTGGTGAATAGTGTTGCATCTTAGCCATCATGACAAGATCCTGACTCGCCATTCATAGTGAATGCTACACCTTTGAAGTTGTTTAACGTCTGCCACTCCCCTTATGGGGCTTAGACGGTGCCATACTAATGCAAGGACTTTTATAAGTGCAACGTAGCAATTTATGACCGGATGCCCTTCCTGACGTCAACCAATGACCCTTACGGGGCTTGAACTCTCAACCATAGGATCGTGAATCCAGAGCAATCCCACTGGGCCACAGTGGTTACTGCCTTTATTGTTGATAAAATCTTCATTAGTTAATTAAAATACTTACGGTTGTGTAAAGGAGCACTTCTTATTTAAATGTATGCTATTGAGCGCTAGATAGATGTTTCTAAATATAATAATAATATTTGTGATGAACCTGGAAGACTTATTTAATCTGATGATGTTAAGTGGGTGAAGCCTAAATACTTTGAGAGATTACATCTGAGATTGAGTGTTCACCCAATTCATAAATTTTCAGTCAAATTTGGATGTGTTTTAGCCCTTTCAATACAGGACCATATTATGCCCTCAGTACTGAGATATTTGAGCCAAATACTTACTTTTAAATTTTCCAAGTTCAATTATGCCGACTCATGAGTAGCCACAAAGAAAAAGGAAAACATAATTTAGGCATATTTTGTAACTCATTAGCATAATATGAATACAAATTTGCATATTTTAGTAATTCAAGTACTTTGGATGTTTTCTTATTTAGAAACCCTAGCCCTAGGTTTGAGTGTAAAACATCTCGATCCATACCTAAATAACAAATTATGATTACCTTACCTCTTTATTTTATATATTTCCTTATTCATGAAGGGATGATAACGAACTAAGTATCATATCCAGATGTAACATAAACGTTAGGTTAGGTTGCCTTACGTACTAAGTCAATGGGATATTATAATAGGCTAGGCTTGATAAAACATGAAACTAAATTGGTATGTGCTGTCATATATGTAATAAAGTTACCGTCTTCAGTAGCTAGGGAAGTGTTGGGATCCTTCAATAATAACATGGGATACGCACTTTGATATTTTATCACAACCGCCTATACTATGGAGATGACGGATCACATACGTAATAAAGTTACCGTCTTCAGTAGCTAGGGATGTGTTGGGATCCTTCAATAATAACATGGGAAACTCACTTTGATATTTTATGACAACCTCCTATACTATGGAGATGACGGATCACATACGTAATAAAGTTACCGTCTTCAGTAGCTGGGGAAGTGTTGGGATCCTTCAATAATAACATTGATATTTTATGACAACCGCCTATACTATGGAGATGACGGGTCACATAATAAAGTTACCGTCTTCAGTAGCTAGGGAAGTGGTAGTATCCTTCAATAATAACATCACAATATTGTATGGGGAAACAGAGGCACCCAGTGATTTTAGACCGGCTCTACTGTATATCCCAATCCAATTCCTGTTATTGTACATTTGCAACAATTGCAGTTCACCAGATGCTTACTATTTGCAACGACAGCAGAAAAAGTACCTCCAATGCACACCTATTAACGCGCCTGTGCTTTCTACCAACTACAATGTTAATGCACACACATGAGTTGTGGTCATACCCCCTCTATTCACACACTCATACAAGCCTTCTACTGGATGTGCACAGTTTTATCAAACATTCTCGAGGAATGCGGCAGTCGTCGCTTTTTCCCGCTACTGCCCCACTTTTTATCCCAGGTGTTTCCTCTCGTTCCGTGAGTTACGGCGGCACCAGTCAAATTTTGGCAGTCGGCTATAAAAATGTTTCCTCCGCCTGTGACAGCCGAGAGTAGCGAGCAAATCGTCCCGCTCCCCTACAACATTATATAACTTTGTTAGAGCGCAGTGTTTACATCTGACTGAGTCTGTCGTCGACGGCCGTTGTACCCACGTCACGTCTCCTCCGAGGGTCTCCCATCGATTCAACAAAATTAATGGGTGTTAACTGACAGTTATATTGCCGTACCTCCGAGAATGCTGCATGCACTGCTGGTACAGATATATTTATATATGTACGTACGTGCGTATTTGTCAACCTTTTATGGGGTAAAATGTCTAACTACCCATATTCTGTATTTGACTTCATCCCAAGTCAACAGGACTGAGGTTGCCCAGGCTCATCGGGAGGTAACATCGACGAAGAAAGGGTTACTGCAATGTCACAATGATAATTTTTGTCTTGTATTTCAGAATTAGAGGTTGTATTTATTATCTTCTCGCATGATACTCGGCTCTGGGGATTTGCAGTGGGAGCAGAATTCCGGAACGGGCCATCGATAGGAAAAGTGTTATAGTACTGACACTGTTAACATTATCCTGCAACATGGCATACTTTATAGTTTATTTATAAACTTGAAAAGTAACAAAGTAGCAGATTATATATCCTATATAATTATATGGAGTTACATTTTAGTATTCAAAGATAATTTGTAGGTGTATTATCCAGCTACAGTAGCGTAGCTAGGGAATTTTGCCAGGGATGGGGGAGGTTAATGTATAAAGCGGCACAATTTTATTAAATCTGCATATTGGGAGTATCTTTAAAGGGGTGAATTGTTTAACTTTTTATTGAGTCAGGGGGGAGGTTGCTCTCTCTATGTCAAATTCTCTATGTCGCTCTATGTCAAAATTTTCTGGAAATTAATTAATTTATTTGTTAGTCGATAGTTTTCCGATCTCTTATTCCATTGTATGAATAGGTTTCCTGGACCGTTTCACCGCAGAGGTTATATGAGCCACCCAAAGCCTTTGATACACCAGTTAGAGCCACTGTAATATAATCATCATCACTCCTGATTCAAACTCCTGACCTTGCGATCATAAGTCCAATGCTCTATCAACTGAGCTAACTGGACAGACAATATCCCAATGTGAATATACAAACATGACACTGGTACATTAAAGACTTTGGGTGACTCATATGCAAGTTTAACCTTTTCAGGACCAACAAGCAAAAGTGCAACGTTCCCGCCCAGACACAAGAAGATAACTTCTTATGAAGTTGATATGTACACACATATTGTTCAGGAAGCAACGATCTTCCATTTGTTGCAAAAATCTAAACCGTATGTGATAATCTGACAAGACTACAATAATAATGAGCACAATAATTTCGGAAATTTGGACATTGTGCATTTCCTATATGATATACACTACAGTGCTACAGATCAATGTTCATTTAAAAATAAAATAAAAATTGTCAATACAACCATATGTCACATGATACATCACCTGATAGATAATTCAGTTCTCTTTCCAACGTGAATGCTCCTAAGCTCGTAAGACTAACCTAACCCTCTGCATAGTTAGATTAAAAATCTGAATGTCGCCGACCGTGGTATCTGCAGGGATTTGTTTCGTGTCGCCGGTTGGCGACAATGGTCCTGAAGAGGGTTAAATATGTGATTTATCATCAGGTTCCGTCAATATTCCATTACCACCGGGACTGTTTCTGCAATCACACAATTTTGACAAAATATTTTGTTAATATTTTGAGCTTAGGCCCAATAGTTTCATTACCAATCACCTTTTCAACAACAACGCCATAAAGATAACCGGATTACAGAAAGAACAACCAAACAATTCCATCCCCAAATATTAAAAATTATGGAGGTTTTGCACTCTGGTTGGTGGTCAAGGCTCCTTGTTTATGTCACGAGACCGTCACGTGGACAGTTTACACCCAATCAGCAATGTTTATACTAGAGTTTTTTATGGGGTGAAAGCGAAGAGTCACACGACTCTCAGGAATATATCTCAAGAGTCACAGTTCAATTTGCAAGAGTCATGTTCAATTTCCAAATGTTACCCAGGAGACACGGTTCAATTTTCATTGTGTGATTTTTGATAATTAGCTGATCTAAACGTGGTATTTTTTGGGAAAAATCACTCATAAGTACAGTTTAAGCCATTCATCCTATCGTTTATACCAATTTATCATAGCATTGAATGGTAGTACTAGCTTAGTGTGAGCTCGCACATTTTGTATAGTAAAGTAGTGTCACCAGTCACGTCGATATGCAAACAAAATTGTATACCAACACCATGGTTTCGCAGAATTGTTTAATACTGCTAAATTTGATGAAATTACATAACGTGCAGAACCTCTATTACAGAACATGCAGACCTGTGCTAATTTAGACCTCCTGCTCCCTCAGCAAAGGTCTCTAGAGAACCACAGAGTTTCGAAGAAACAAACAAACAAGTTGTTTTTGTTGTCCAGCAAATATATATTCCAATGTATACATTTTCAGACCTTCACGTATGAGAATCCCAGGAGAGTTGTAAATTGGGCTCCTGGAGAGTATTTTGCTCTCCCGAATATTTTACGCAATTCCAATACAATGAATAGGTCCCTAAGTGAATATATATGCACAATTGTCATTACTTTACTTTCGGAGATTTTATTAGGATAGCAATTTCTTGTTTATTTGATTGCCGTAGATCGCGACCTTTGTGGACGAGACCCTGGTACCGGTCGCCACAAAGCTGGAGCAGCCCGCCAGCAGTGTCGCTGAATTTCAGGGAGACAAGATTATTCTTGTCAGCTCCTCGTCGCTGTTCTCGTGCGCCTGGCTGGAGTCTGGGCAGATCTATTGGTGGTTAGTATGGTGGAGTTTGTTCGTCCACTGTTTATTGTAGTAAATCTTTGGAATGAAATTACATACAGCGTGTAGCGAATAGGTACAGATTCTGGTTTCCTTCATTGTGGAAGGGGGTGAGGGACGAGGGTTAACCACTCAGGGTCACCCTTGTCCCTCACCCCCTTTTTGTTTCTCTCTCTATCTTATTCTCTCTTTTGTGTTGGTAG
>JAODAI010234619.1:0-10339 GCA_027575025.1 Scotoplanes globosa | reverse complement strand
AGACATGGCCATCCCATTTGCACGTCCAACCGGGGATCGAGCCCCGGTCGCAGTGGTGCAAGGACGCAGCGCTTACCACTACACCACAGCCTACTCCTGAAAATGATGGATAAGAACTGATAAGTTCACAGTGTGGATCATGTGATGCATAAGAAAAACTGCTACCACCATATGACTTTAAAATGATGGATAAGAACTGATAGGTAGGCTTTATCTGCTGAACGCAAGGTACGAGCAGGGATGTAAGGATCAATAAGATTAGCAAGATATACTGGCTGATTAACATATTTTGCAGGGAATGTCATCAAGATGTCATCAGATAGGAAGCCAGCGTAGTTCCTTTATAATTGGAGTTACATGACAGTGTGTTCTTTTCTTTTTCTTTTTCACAATACGAGCTGCAGTATTTGTGATTCTTTGCAACTTCTGGATACTTCGAACAGAAAAACCGAATAATAATGAGTTAAGAAAATCCAGTTTAGAGGTCACAAAGGCATGAATCAGAATTTCACATGTCTTTACAAATTACAGTTAAACATTTTCTCAAAAGACTAATAATATTCCTCAATTACCCAGACCTTCATTTATAAGGAGCGCCGGCGCGATCGCGCTCCAAGGCGCTCCTGAAAAGTGCGCAGGAAAGCAATTGCTCTCCTAAAAGCTCTCCTTAAATGCCCAGGAGCTGAAAAAAAGCTCTCCTGGGATTCTCATACGTGAAGGTCTGATTACCAATTTGTAGACAAAGTGTTTACATGACTGACTATCAAGATTCATATTGGCATCAAACATCAAGGTCCCAAGATTCCTATGAGCACTATGTTCATGAGGCCAGTACTGCATGTCACAGTGTCCTGCATGTCACAGTGTCCTGCATGGCACAGTGTCCTGCATGGCACAGTGTCCTGCATGTCACAGTGTCCTAATGTCACAGTGTCCTGCATGTCGCAGTGTCCTGCATGTCACAGTGCCCTGCATGTCACAGTGTCCTGCATGTCACAGTGTCCTGCATGTCACAGTGTCCTGCATGTCACAGTGTCCTGCATGTCACAGTGTCCTGCATCGGTGAGTGTGCAGTGTATTTACATCATCAGGCGCGGATCCAGGGCGCAGAAGGCGTGCGCCCCCCTATTTTTTCACTTTCTTGTATAGACGTTGCACAATTCACCGATAATGCCATTACAAAAATGTGTAGGGCGCCCCCCCTTTCTAAACCTCCTAGATCCGCCTATGATCATGGGCCAGTATTTCATGTTGCAGTGTCCTATCATGGGCTAGTATTGCATGTCTGGGCCAGTATTGCATGTCTGGGCCAGTATTACACCATTGGGCCAGTATTGGATCATGGGCCAGTACTGCATCATGGGATCAGTATTGCATCATGGGGCCAGTATTGCATGTCACAGTCTCCTATCTATCATATGCATCATTGAGTGTGAAAACTGTGTTCATGGGGCCAGTATTACATGCCACAGTGTCCTGCCTATCATGCATTGTTGAGTAGGAGCACTATATTCATGGGGCCAGTATTGCATGTCATAGTGTCCTGCCTATCATAGGCATCATTGAGTGTGAATACTGCTGCGTTCAAGGGCCCAGTATTACAGAGTTGGATGTCACAGTGTCATACTTACATCATATGCATTGTTGAGAGTACCCACTCTGTATTCATGGGCCAGTATTGTATTCATGGGCCAGTATTGTATTCATGGGACAGTATTGCATCATGGGGCCAGTATTGCATGCCACAGTGTCCGGCATATCATATATTTTTTTCCACATTTCATGCATTATCTTCACTTATGGTAATAGAATAGAAATAAACTACAATTACTCGCGCCCACTGAGTCAATGATAACCAGCTCCACCAAAGAATGTCAAAAATAGTTTATTTCTTAAACGACATGAGATTTAAAATTTCCTCCCAGTTAATTTCAAATGTCTCAAAAGTAAGATGTGTCTTGAAATTCATTGGTTTGTTTAATTTTATTATGTAGAGCCATGGTAGAGTCAGCTGGGTAGAGTTTGGTAAAGGGTGATGCATCGTGGGCTAAATATTCCCGATCACACAAATGGATACATGATGCTATGGTACCGTATCTTAAATGTATTCATGAGTATTACTATTAAAATATCAGAATAGTCTAGATATCGTCCAAAGCCGAACTCGCCTCAAACTCAACCTCTTGCATTTAAAGCTACAATAACCGGAAAATATGCATTGGCAAGGATGTCTGTGAAAAACCAATGTAATATCATAATGAGTGTGAAAGTGTTAAATCAATAATGTGAATATTTCAATAATGATAAGTAATACTAGATCCGAAATCATGATGAGACTTCCGAGGGCCTGCGGAAGAAATCATCTAACATGCGACCTGGCCGTGGCAAACGATTCCCGGCAGTGTAATCTTGGCAGAGTGGTAAATGTTTAATCAAATTCCTGGTCTTATAAGATGCTATTTGCACTGTAATATCTTCCTGTTTAATAATGAAATGACTGCCTTCCCTGGCTGGCTGGCCACTGGCTTTTTATTATTAATCTTGAAGTGAATAACAAATTCACAGACCATAATTACATTTAGAGTAGGCCCACCATATAACCCAGGTATGTATGCATCACATATATCAGCTCATAGCAGGCAGACTATATTAATGCAACACACAATAGGCTATTTAACTCTTATCATGCTGAGGGTATATATATATATAATGCATTGTGAAACTGGGCATATTTCAGTTCCAGTTGCAATTTCATTTTCAATCGACAATTACAGATAATATCTTTATAGGAGCATCAATGTTTATGTAGCTCAAACGATACATTGGGCTGTGTAGATTATATATACTGCCACCATTTTGTTTATATGATTTTCTAAAGCCAGGCAGAGCCCTGAAAGTGCCCCGCCGTCATGGCGGGAGCTCCCGTTTCACAATGCAATTTTGTACACTTTTGTACGGCGCATCATAACCCGGAACATGTCTCAAAATGTCATTCCTGAGAACATTAGAAGAAAAATATATCTGAAATAAATGTTTCGGATAATTTCATTTTTACTTGATAAATGAAACTAAAATATAGTTTTGTTTGATATTCTGCCAATTTTAATGTTTCTTGGAATTATTATTTTCTGGCAAAAAGTGCCTTTATAGACAGACCATTTTTTATTTTTATTGTCTTAAAATGACGTCATATTCTAAATGTTGTTACCATGACAACCCACAGTAAAAAATATATCAAAAATCTTTTTTTTAATGTCACATTTTTAGAATATAATAAAATATTGATAGAACAAATGTATTTGGCGTGGCTTAATAATTTTTGCTCATTTTCCGCTATTTTGGTTTCTCACAAGAGTATAATTCAACAGTATTATGTCATACGTCCTAGATGAACATCGCACATGGTGGTAAATTTCACCAGATTGTTTTTGAGTATAGTATCATTGCTCCTGTGTGTAAGCATATGTAAAATAATATTATTAGTCTTGCACTATTTACATACAAAGACGTGTGTTGAATTATTGCTTATATAGTTTATTAGTTCATATGACATGAATTTGACCATTTGTAGGCAAATAACCTGACTTTCACAACATAGTGCTGAATTTAATTGCTATTGAGCCGCATGTATGCACAATAGATAATAATCCCTTTGTCAGTAAACCTACAATACACTTGTAGTCAATATAGGCTACAAAAGTTAAAAACGTCCATCAAACTAGCACTGCAGTACAATAGCCAGGAAGTCGTAAAATTGATGATAACAGGGTAGGCCTATACTGGTAACTTGGCAAAGTCACTGTGTCAAAGGGTTCAGAAAGTTTGTAAATAATGTTAGTTGATATTATGGAGCAGAAAATTATCTACAAAATGCTTCAAACTAGAGTCAAATCGGCTATTCCGTTCTCAATATATTGATGTTAATTTCAAAACTCCATTTAATTAAAGAACGTCTTTATCAAGTCTAAAGTGACGTGGGGTCCTTACAACTATTAAGCACAGATATATCCTAGTAAATGGCTTGTAGGTCTAAATACGTTTTCTCAAAAAGTTAAAGTCTGACACGTTCAAACTTGGTACGAAAGTTGACCCCAATTATGCATACAAGACCTGTGTTATTTTTGGTGGAGGTCAAACACTGAACACATAGTTTTACTGTTTGACCTCAAATGACCTTTGACCTCCACCAAAAGTAACACAAGTCTTCTATGCATTGGGGTCAACCTTCATCCCAAGTTTGAACGTTGTCGGACTATAACTTTTTGAGAAAACGTATTTACAAGCCATTTACCAGGCCGGAATGGCTGATTTGGCTCTAGTTTGACTAACAATTCCATGGCATGTATGACCATTCAATATCTGGCACGTCTACAACATGACAATTGTAACACAGTCTACGAACAGTCTACGAACAGTCTACGAACAGCGTACTATACACCATATGCACGTAACCAACACACTGCAATTTCCAATCACATCCGCATCAATGATGTTAAACATCTATACAACATATAGCGGCCTACCAAACAAAATCATAAAATTACCATCTGTGTAAAAAGAAACGGAATCGAGTTATTTGTAAAAAGTAGGCTAAAGTAATTTAGCTCAAGATGGGAATTTAATTACATTTAAAATATTTGGTTCACATGACTCATAATGATCAAAGAGCACGCTTTATTATGTAGGCTACATATCTTTGGCAAGTACTATTAAGATGCACAGTACTATTAAGATGCACAGCGCAGGCCCTACGTATTTTCAAATGTGTCACAGTACTATTAAGACGTGTTTTCAAATGTGTCATTTATTTCTGTCAACGATAGTAACAGTATAAATCTTACAACACATTGAAACATGGAAGTCTAGAAAGTAATTTATTAAGCGATTTCAAATTCAGATTCTATGTCAAAGTACATTTTCTAGAACACATTGACGTAGTGAAGAAACTAAAATACACGCCGCACTAAAATACACGCACTAGCATACAGCGAAGATATATCTGACGGTGATAAATAGAATGATACTTTCGGTTAGTATAGTACACAGGAATGTCTTGTGTGTTATTTTAATAAATTCATGAATCAGGTAGTCCACACTTTTAATATTTTAGGTAATCCTTCTGTACTTTTGAATATACGACCAGGAGTAGGAAATGTCACACTGACCCAAATGTAGCTGTGTATGTACCCTGTGTCATTAAAATGTAACAATTTCTCAAGCAAATTGTTGTAAAATCATAATAAGAATGACTAACCTACTTACGAAGTATGCCCATATCATATCATCTACAGACAATATATTTAACACATGTATATTTCAAAAAGTTTATTTACTCCTTTGCTTAAAGTAGTTTTGTTGGAAATATTTCTGTGGTATACATGTATCATGTGTTGTGAATTATCGGGCGTTCGAGACGCCCAACCTTACTGCAGGGCAACCAGTAATTGTCAAGATTAGTGTAGCTTTGGACAACCAAATACCAACTGAATTAATGTTATCTGTATAAAATCTGGTTGTCCTGTGGACAAGCATATATCAATTGCATTAATATTATCTGTATGGAATCTGGTTGCCCTTTGGACAACCAAATATCAACTGAATTAATGTTATCTGTATGGAATATGGTTGTCCTTTGGACAATCATGTATCAATTGAATTAATGTTATCTGTGTGGAATCTGGTTGTCCTGTGGACAAAGCATGTATCAATTGAATTAATGTATCTGCATGTAATCTGGTTGTCCTGTGGACAAGCATGTATCAATTGAATTAATGTTATCTGAATGGAATCTGGTTGCCCACAGCCAAGTATCAACTGAAATAATGTTATCTGTATTGAATTTGGTTGCCCTGTGGACAAGCAAATATCAACTGAATTAATGATATCTGTATGAAATATGGTTATCCTGTAGACAAGCATGTATCAATTGAATTAATGTTATCTGTGTGGAATCTGGTTGTCCTGTGGACAAGCATGTATCAATTGAATTAATGTTATCTGTGTGGAATCTGGTTGCCCTTTGGACAACCAAATATCAACTGAATTAATGTTATCTGTGTGGAATCTGGTTGTCCACAGCCAAGTATCAACTGAAATATTGTTATCTGTATGGAATTTGTTTGCCCTGTGGACAAGCATGATATTTTCTGAATTCCTAACCCTGTTGTACGAACTACTCCGTAGCTGGGACAACTAGCAATGTATTTGTCGCCCAATTTGGGTAGACTAGTCATTCCCAAAAATGTGTTAGTCTCATAAATCTATGTAACGACCTTAGAATTATTCACAGATACATGTAGACCAAGATGATTTATCACTAACTATACTGGGCGATGTCATTTTTGCTATGTAATATCGTTCTACCCTGTCGGGGCTACATCTCCCCCACCACACGGGCACCCCATCGTACAAACCCCCAACACCTCCCCCCTGATCATTAAATCAAGATACTATGACTAATAATACAACATGATATACTACCTACATTACATCTTCCAGCCTTCCCTAAGTTATGGTCCTCTGTATTTTACATCTCAAGCTGGTAATTGTAAAGATATAAATCAAAACATAAGAAACCATGTACTATAACTGTATAATGAAACACAAACTTGAACAGACTCTCTCTACAAGCCCTCCAAGGCAAATGACACAGTCACAAATGAAAATATATCAAAGTCTTGTTTTGAGCGCAGAGCGCAGACAGACGTCTCCAATGGAGACAGGAGATCCTTGAAAGGCAGAACAGATTTGCATGAGTACTAAGTCCTTCATTATAATAATCTCAGAAACCAGGGACTTATATAATATAGCGACTTGTGCCGGGAGACATAATGTGGGCAAAAATCAATAAGAATTGGGCACAGAAATGTCTAGCATAGTTGTTGAAGAAAGTGAAGAGATCTATTTCCAGGTACCTGGTAAATAATAATAAATCCAAACATAATTACCTCTGTGTTGCTGTTAAATTTATTCAGGCCCCCACGTATGAACAATGCCAGGAGAGCATACCAATGCTCACTTGGAGAGTTTCAGGAGAGCAATGAGCTCTCCTGGATATTATAGTCGTCGTTTAGTTGGTTAATAATGTATATAATTATAGGGAAGGAAGTGTTCTAAAGTTAAAAAGTCTTCGGACTAGACACCCTCCTGTCATAAAATAAGGTAAAAACATGAAAAATATAAAAGTTAAAAAAAATTGTATTTACTTTTTTGGATTTTTTTAGGAGCGCCATAGAGGGCGCCCCTCGGTTCCTGTGGGGAGCGTTTGAGGAGCGCAATCTCGCTGGCACTCCTCAAACATGGAGGCCTGTTTATTGAGGGTAATCAGTGTATAATTTTGGTGACATTTTAAATTGGGTAGTCCGTCGGTTGTCCTTTGGTTGTCCTTCATTAGCAAAAATAGTAAAATTAACAAGTAGACAATCATACCAGACTGGCAATACTCAAGAAACATGCACCAATACTACAATACATGGAAGGCAAGTAAACCAGGCAGAAATATACTTTTTTGTAATTGACTGCAAAGTTACTTTCTCAAATAAATA
This sequence comes from Scotoplanes globosa, assembly GCA_027575025.1. NCBI lineage: Eukaryota > Metazoa > Echinodermata > Holothuroidea > Elasipodida > Elpidiidae > Scotoplanes > Scotoplanes globosa. The sequence goes on along the minus strand of JAODAI010234619.1, from coordinate 2,795 downwards.
TTCCTGAATATTTGGTAGTCCGAAGCACGACCTAATTTTTATTTTTGCCAAATTTGGGTAGCCCTTCCACAATCCTGGTAGACACGGGCAGCGGACTACCCTTAAAATTACACGCTGGTAATAGTTAATTTGAGTAGCAATTTAGTGACTGTACACAAATGCAAATTTGAAATAGGGGGGAAGGCATCATTTGCCCGCCAGGCGGATCCGAAGGGAGGTGAGGAAATGGGGGTTTCCCTCCCCTCAAATGTGGTGGAATATGTAAAAAATTAGCAATGGGGTCATTTTGACAATCATAGATTTCATTGCTTTATTAATTAAATACACGGTATTTACTAATAGTAATAATCAAATGTATTTTTAATGTTTTATATTAAAAATTACTTTAGTTTCCGCTTTATACTAGGTCAACACTTCTATAATAATGGAATCAACCGGCCAATTGGCCAATCAGGTGCAAATTTACTATTTTGTCAATTTTGAATTGTAATTAGATTATTTTAGGTTTGTTCTTTGGTTGTTTTGAAGACAAGTAATGATACAACACTGGTGTTTTTAGGCGTAATGTGTAATATGATAGAGGGAATTACGAGACATAGTGGCCAGAAAAGGAATATTACATATCCACATTTGGTACAGGAATTGTGACGTCATTGTGACGTCTGAAACGAGCAACTAACTATCCGTTTGATTTGTAATGGTATCCGACTGAATCCGTGGAAAGCATACATATAAAGCTATTGCCACTCTACAATAGTGTGATCATGACGGGTAAATTTTACAAAGCATATATGCATGTAAACTTATATGGCCACTAGCAACATGAATGTGATGACGGGGAAACAGGCTTAGGTACTGGTGTCTACGGGCTCTCGTAGGCCTATCCAGGATACGTCAGGATGACATCTAATTCCTATCTACTGTAGACAATGATCAGTTCTACAGACCAGCGAGGCAGTATTAATTCATGACACATATTGAAGCCTGAAGGGCGGCAAATAATCTTCCTCCTGAGCGGGAATTGATCGTGCAATGCACGACTACCGTAGTACACCTGTACATCATACAAATGATGGGCAGGTCTGCAGGATTTTGTAGGATCATGATTCACAGGTGCTTCATAAATTGTCTGCCGTCTTGAAAGGGTGACCAAAATGTCTACAAATCCCCAAAACTTACTGGTTTGGGTATTCACGAGTAGACTATACTTACCTTAGCTTACATCCTAAATGCCACTCTCCATCTACACCCCATTGAACCGATAACATTTACACCTCTAGACGCCCCCTATCGGCTCACGATCTCTAGGCCACGCCCTTAGGCTCCGCCCCCAAGATCTGAGCTCCGCCCGATAGCAAGGTGGATAGTCCTCTTATCTTATTTTTATTTTATTTATTTTTTCCACAGATATACTGACGCATTGAACTCTGATTGGCTCAAACTGCACTAACAGTCAGAAACACAACTGTCGCATAGGCTGAGATAAATGACTTATTATTATTATCTTAACACATTATCGCCGTTGGTTTAATTTTTCCCAGGAAAACGTGACACAGACCTTCTATGCCAAACTGTGCCGACAGAAGATTGAGAGCAGCAAAGTGGTGGCAGTCTTTCACAACGAGGGTCTTGACAAAGACGACTTATTCAATCTCCGTAAGAGACTGATAAAGCACGACCTGTACGTGAAGGTCTGGGGAATGGCCGTAATAAAGGAGGCCATCGGCGATACCCGGTACAAGAATTTGCTACAAACTCGAAACAGATACAACATGTACATCGTTAGTGACAAGCCAGGGGTCAAGGATTTACTGAAAGTTACAAAGCGATTTGGAAGGATCCATTTGTTGGGTGAGTAAAATTCATGGCGCACACGTCCCCTTGTAACAAATGTCACCCGACTCTTTGTGAAATGGCTCGCGTAAGATTACAGTGAATGTTATGATTAATAATGAGTAAAATATTGATGTGTATGTCATTCTAACGTTACTATGTTCATAAATTTAGGCCCTAGCTAAAATTGGAAACAAAGCTTAATTCTGAATTATACTTTGTAATAGGCATCATACTTTGCAAACACTCCAGTAGGCCCTGTACTATGTACACTACATACAGTACTATGTACACTGCATACAGTCAACAGACTCCTGGGCGACGTAGGCCAACCTGTCCATATTTGTTGCTACTTAAAATAATAGTTATGTTATTTTACTGCCAATATGTAATCAATTTATATGAATTACAAAGACTACAGTTGGGGCACAACGTAACAAATAGTGAGTAATAATAGGCATAGTCGATCCCACTCTTACTTGGCAGTATCTGTATGTTAACAGGATTAGGCCTACATGTCAACAATGGTGTCGCAATTTTAACAACTATGAAATTGCCAAAAGAAGTCTAAATATTATTCTCTCCGCCATTAATGTATATCATACTGTAATTTTCACTACCAATATTAATTATTATTGCCATTTGAATCTATTTTTGCTATTTAGTGATTTTCCACATATAAAGAATAGTACTTTACACAGTATCGTATGCAATGTCGTATATGAATTACCAAATTAAAATTGAAGTACCACTTATGACGTCACAGAGTCATATATGCACGATTCGGGAACACTTACTACGGCTTCGGCAAAAGTCGGAAATTGGGATATATACTGCCAGAAATAACGTATTTTCGCACGATTCTGTATAAGTTAACCACAAATCGAAGTGTAATTAGTCATGAGAAATTAATATAATATACATGTGATCATAAATTAATATCGTTTTCCTATATCTTTAAC
>JAODAI010234508.1:0-10342 GCA_027575025.1 Scotoplanes globosa | reverse complement strand
CAACAACACCTGGACTAAAGTGGGTCAACTTAAAGACCACTTTAGGTACCCTATTAATTACATCATGTTATGACAGGTTAATCATAACACGGGTGTGCATGACCACAACACCTGCACTAAAGGGGTCAAGCTGATGGCCATCCCAGAACAACACCTGGACTAAAGTGGGTCAACTTGATGACCATCTCAGATACCTATTAATTACATCATGTTATGCAACAGCCAGAAATGCTACCTAAGGTGACAAGGTGAACTTCCGGTATAAACCCCTGCTGGGGGGCCGCATCATTACAATATGTTAAGGAGCGTAGAGTGGTTAAGGATCCGGATGGTAGATTGGTTGCTGAAAAGGATGGGACAATTACAGTGTAAGGAAAATACTTCAAAGAGTTCTACAATTAGGAAGGTGGTGCCGATCTGGCTCTACCAAGCCCAGTGAAGGGTAAGATTGAGGTGGAGGAAATCTCTGAATTTGAAGTGAATATGGGCTCTGAGACAGATATATGCAGGGGGGTAATGCTGCGGGTTTGGACGAAATGAAGATAGATATATGTATTAGTACAGGGGAGATGGGGGCGAATTGATTATGGATATTGCTCAACGTGTGTTTGGTGTTTGAGGGAGGGAAGTATTCCAAGAGACTGGCCTGATTGTGTCTATTTGGAAGCAAAAGGTGATGTTCATAACCCAGCAAGGTATCGGTGTATCAGACTGTTGGGACAGGTTTCTAAGCTTATTGAAAGGATATTGGATATAATAAATACGACTAGATTTGAAACGGAGATCGGGGAGGAACATTATGGGTTTCGGGGGGAAGATTGCCAACTAATTGGCTGTTTTCACTATAGGTAGCTAGTGGAAAAGAAGCTGGAGGTGAAAGGGAGTATGGCTTTGGGTTTTATAGATTTGGAGAAGACATATGATACGGTTCATATGGAATTAGTTATAGCTATGTTGGTGTGGGTAGATGTCTCGAAGCAGAAGTCCGGATGGTGGAGGGTCTCCATTAAGGTAATAATCAGCATTATGAATGTACTGAAGAAGATATTATATGCTGATGGCATAGCAGTAATTTCGGATATTAAGCAGGAGTTCCAAGGGGTCCTGGTGAAATGGAAGAATTTATTTGAGAGACATGGGTTACGTATAAGACTGGATAAGAAGGGTGTGCTATCAGCGGGCTTGGCGCGACATGAGTTGGCCATAACCCTTGCAGGCAAAGGTATTACACAGATGAATACGTTTACGTATCTGGGGAGAATGATTGCTAAGGACGGATGGTCAGATGTGGAGGAGGTGCGTACAAGGAATCTGTAGGGGAGTCCGGCCCAGGTAAACGTAGAGGGGGTTATGTCAGATAGGCATACTACAAATAAATTATGGATGTTAGTAGAAGGTGTAGGGTGAGACCTCAGATGATACGGAAGGACTGTGTTGAAAGGGGTTTCAAGAGAGCTGGTGGGGGTGGATAATGGGTCATGGTTATGATAAAGGGACATGGGGCCAGCACACGCATATATTCTAAATTAGGAAGTGTATATATTCAAATTAATATACGTATATATTGTGGCTTGTTTATATATATATATATATATATGTATAGGGTAAAATAATGTATATATAATTGATATTATCGAAGCACAAACCAATTTCAATTGGTGAATATTTCGGATGCACATGCGTTCTTCTTCAACACTATAATATAGCAAGTTAAAAACCAAAATAAGTTCAAACGCAATGAGATCGAAAAAGCCAAGCCTAAAATTATTAATAGTAAAATATGCATATCAAAACATATTACAGGATCGGAGACTACGTAATTACTATCGTGGCTTTAGAAACATGAAACCAATAGTCAGAATTTTGATCTCAGCTTTTTCGATCACATTGCGTTTGAACTTATTTTTTTTCACTTGATATATTATAGTGTTGAAGATGGACGCAGGTGCGTCCGAAATATACACCAATTACATTTGTTTGTGCTTCGGTAATGTCAATCTTATATATATTACTGTCCTTTATATATCCCATGGATATATATATATATTATAATTACGTGTATTATATTGTCACATGGTGTCGTTTTATTCGTATAATAGAAGGATTGAATCAATTTATGCAAAAGAATGATTACTGCTCAGAAATTGAATATTCACGCCCACAAAACTGCAATGATATTCGGATGCAATGTTCATATTCGTCATCAAAAAGTGGGATATATGAAATTCATCCACCGGACTGCTCGACTTCTTTCAAAGTATATTGTGACTTTGATACAGATAATGGTGGATGGACGGTAAGCTAAATAAATATTTTAAATATATATACTTTTGATCTTAGAAAGCCTAAATGAAACAGATTTTCCCTAGTCTTAAATTGTGACATAATATTTTTAAGAGACTGAGAGTCCGTTTAATATATGAATCATTCATATGGGAATTATTCATGTAAGAAGGTTTTTGATCAGAACTTTCTTGGCCCGATAGGAATAAACACTTCTTTAAGGTTCGAAATATTTTGAAAAACTTTGAAAAGAGTTACTAATTCAATAAGGTCATCATCACTAAAGATACAATATCATCTGAATATTGAATAATCTGTAAATGTACAGTCCTGTAAATATCAACATTGATATTTACAATAAATTGTATAGGGAACAATTAAATGTACAGATTAGCAGTTGCAAAATTATAGACAGTGCTTTTTATTTGGAAATTTCAGGTATTATCTTTTACAGTGTATGTTTTTGCAGAAATTAATAACAATTATATTATATAAATGTGGATCAATCCGTATGTCATAAATACATATATATTATATATATACTGAATATATAATGCGTATGTGATAGCAGCTGAGACAGATATTTTATCGATCCTTGAACATGCTGAGATATTGCTGTGAAAGTCAAGGCCATTAACTTATTTTCTTAATTCCAAAATAATTTTGTTAATGCAGTTGCTCAAATTCCATTACACGTGCGACCTACATTGAACACCGAAACCTCTCATAACTCAAAACGAAGACTGCTGATATAATACTCGATTTGTCGTAGTACATATATATATAAATAATAACATCGGTATATTGCATACATTTTTACACAGTGTAATTGTATAGCACAAACCTAGGAGACGAACCTCTACCTAACTAACTCAAATAAATCATGACAAAATTAACAAAATCGATGGTTCATTTATCAAATATCGTGGCCCTATTATTCACCGAGGTCACGTCATCGGTCTCTCAAAAGCATTAATTTGGCTTTTAAAACATCCGACAACATTGTGATCATTCCCAGAAATTCGAACCCCTAACATACGATCACACATGCAATGCTTAGTACCCACCAAGCCAATTTGGTAATATTATTCCGAACTAAAGTTAACATAATAAACATATAACATATGAATTCGAACCGCTCAACTTACGATACACTTAGGTTTACCTGGTGTACATAATGAGTTAGACAGTATATAATAACTATGAATTAATGAGAAAATCTTGACAGCTCACAAAGATCCTTCAACCTATACAGGATCATAATAAATTGACAGAGTTTGAATTATTCATAAGAAATATATGTTGCAAATCATTTATAGGATGTAGGTAATGCTATTTGATTATATTTTCATAATTTATAAAGGGTAATGCCAAATTGCAAGATATTGTATATAATGGGTAAAAATATCATTTTTAGAAAAGAAGAAATATTTTCAAATATCTTACTTTCTATTCCGAGAATAAATTACGCTGCAGTACGTATATTAGTTTCATAACATACAATGTTGTACACTTGATGACGCCGTTAAGTCATATAATATGTTGCAAACGCCGTCGCGTTAACTACGATCACGAACATAAGGCTATTTCAAAGTGATGGTGGTATACACAATGTCCTGCTTTCGACACCCCTGTGGTCAAAGTGGGTCTTCGAACGCATATTGTAACAACGTTGTCCGAGAAGAGACTGCAATTGTTGTAGTGTCGCCATTTGACACAACGTCGTCGTCTGACTAATAACGCTATATGAACTTTAGGTTTTTGCGTTCCATTATGTACATTCTGATTTTATAATATGTTTGTTTTTATTCCGTTATTAAACGATTCCTGTTCGACCTTATTTTGACATATGATCATTTGATCATCAAATCATGAATAATTATAAAAGTATTTTTGTTTTATTTTGAACCCATCAATGTCATATTTTACAGGTTTTTCAAAGACGGTTGGACGGATCAATTAACTTCAATCGTAATTGGCAGGAATATAAAGACGGATTTGGGTTTTTCAATTCAGAATTCTGGCTCGGAAATGATAAGCTTGCTTGTATGACTGCTCAGAAAAAATACGAGTTACGAATCGATTTGGCCAACAAAGTTGGAGACCCGTTCTATGCAAAGTACACATCTTTTCGAATCGGCGATGAAAGCACATTCTACAAAATCATTATAGGCCAATTCAGCGGAAATATAAGTATGTTGTAGTAATTTCCTTTTAAAATCAATTACTATTTATTATAATAAAGGTGTATATAATATAAATTTTAGTTTCATTTATAAAGTGACGAAAAGTCAGCATGGCCTAGTATCGAATGAACGTCGAATCGGCTGCGTAATATTGAAGCTTTGGGTATGGTGATTCAAAATATTGATAACTAATATGCTATATGGAAGCTTGGGGTCTAACTAAAGTACAACATGACTTGAACAGATCAAGATCCCGGTTTTGTATATAATATTGGGGTTATGAGGAACATGTTGGATGTCAAAACATGTGAAATACGTATTCATACTTTTGTAACATCACGATTATACTTTCCTAACTTGCTATTGTTCCAACTTCCTGATCGTAGTATAAAAAAGGTACAAATAATTCAAAACACGGCTTCTCGAATTGTGAAGAGAAAACGTAGGAGATGTCAAATTACTCCTGTATTAAATGAGTTGCGTTGGTTGCCTGTTTGTAACACAATGATCTTTAAGATGTTGATACTTGTGTTTTGAGCAATGCATTTAACTGAACAACATTACATTTTGAATATGTTAGACTTCTATGAGCCTGTAAGACATATGCTTTCATCTGACCAATCATATATATGTATTTCTATGCCACGCACAAAGGCGTATGGCACAAGAAGTTTTGATTATTCTGTACCTTTTCTCTGGAATAGCTTACCAGACCATATCAGAGCCATGCTAAAAACAAATCGAGCTATATGTTGTTACATATTCATTTATTCATTAATATATACTGTACATATACAGCGCATAGAGCAATCACTTGCTGGTTGAATTGGCGCTTAATAAGTTTCATTATTATTATTATTATTATTATAATAGTTGGTGAAGTTATGGCAATGGGTGTATCATTGTAAGAAAATAACGTAATCAGAATATAGAGAGGTGGGAAGGACAATCATTTTAATATGGATATTGATTCAATATAAATAGACTTGTGTGCTACGCATGGCTATATGTGGAGTAGTTACAATACTACTACCATGTATAATGAAAACATTTAATTTATAGTTGCAGTAGATATGACCGACGTGCTTGTGATGAATGTTGGGTTTATTTATAGTTGGCAATTTGCATACTCGTATTACAGTCAGAGAGATTCGTAAACAATATTATAAATTTGATTTGCCATATGCGGAATATGTTACGCTGGACGCGCAATATGAATTGTTGCGTAATTTATATTCAGAAGCGCAGCGAAGATGCATCGTCGGTGGAAGCATAAGCCTGAAGTGACTGTGAAGTGCATACATATATGAATTTTACTTCTTATGTATACATCGATAACATTTTGTTTATATAATTATACGAATCGTATTATATATAAGTTACAAATAATTACTTTACCCTTAGATTGGTATATATATTAATCCGTCCACGGCATGCACACTTTATTTCATTTACCTTTTTGTGACATTAAGTTATATGATGTAGGTGACTTATAATAATTATATCATAATACACATGGCATCTGAAGTAAAAATTGGCCATTTAAACCGTACCATTTTCTAGATATGGTAACGTCAAAAGGGCATAACTACACTATCACAGATACCTCAAGGCAAAAGGGCATAGAACCAAGTGCAACACTGGCCAGTGTTATGAAAGGAAACCCAAATGCAGTCGGGTTCTTCCTGACGGCACTACAATAAGTATACTGATTGATATTAGTGTAGAGTACATGCAGCAATTAAAACATGTATCATATTACACAGACACACGAATATGTCACATATTCTCTTTTGTCATCTGGGGTGGGGTAGCATAGGTCTACTAAAAATCGAATATTTCTGAAAATATCAAAGCATATCCAATTTAATAATTATTTATATCAAGTTATCAGAAAATTAGTTTTCTCTGTTTGGTATATTGCATATCGCCTATATTAATCCATATACAGTGACTTAAGTGTCGAGAATGATGCATGGAGCAACACACCACGTTACTCCTCTAAATCCAGTTTATTGCTCACTTATATCGATCAGCTGACATGTGTTAATGTTGGTCACTGTCACAAACTATATGCCGCTTACCACAGCATAATTATATTACATTAGTTGAGTCATATATATTGCAATAATTTAAAAGTCACGTATACAACACATATACATTTAAACCGTTGTTAATTTTCCATGGATCTCCCATTTATTATAGGCCTACTCTTCTTTGTTGCATACAAATAAAAAAACGTAAAACCAAAACCGCTTCAACCACGTCACCATATAAGGTACACTATACATTCACAATGGTCAAATATGTCCATACGTTGATTATCTATACACTGATTATAGACATGTACAAATTGTGTATGCACTTTTTAGTATATAATTTGCCCATAACTTGGATCTGTGAATAGTTAGGCAAGATACTGTCAAGTTTAAAAAAAATCTGTGGTTAATTTATATAATGTATGATCATTTTTCAGTTGAAATATATTTGTTACAGGATAAAATCTTACTAAAGCACCCACGCTGCAGAATATCCATACACACTACATATTATGACTGAATGTGATTAAAATATAAGTATAACTTGTAATAACAATAGTAATAATAGTCCTATATAACATTTGTAATGCGCAAAATTAAAAAAGGCATCGAAGCGCAAAACAACATGCAGTGAGTGTTCAAGGTTAACAGAGCAATATGTTTTCAATTTAGATTTTAAAAGAATTTACATTTCTAGATTTACATTATATGGTAAACTATTCCAAAGTTTTGGAGCGGCAACAGCAAACGCTCTGTCCCCGTAAGACGATGTTTCGACACGGAGCCCGGGTTTTAGTATGAACATTTTAGAAGAGTTGATATTTTGATTAGATAAAAGTTCAGAAATATAGACCGAGGCGATTGAGTTCACTGCTTTATAAGTAATAAGAATAATTTTGAAAATAATACGGTCGTTAGCAGGAAGCCAATGTAGGCTACGAATTATAGGGACAATATGTTCATGGCCCTTGACACGAGTAATAAGTCTAGCAGCATAGCTTTGTATTCGTTGAAGAGAAGAGAGTAAATAATATTGGATATTCTGAATAAAAGTTAGTTTTTTAGTCCAATCGGGATGACACGAAAGAATGAACGAGGTGGCACTCAGTAGATTTTTGGTCAAGGTATTTACGTATGCGACCTATCTTATATATACCGAATGAGGCGCTACGACAAATATTACAACATGTTCTTTCAACTGTAACTTATCATCAATAACAACACCTAGGTCTCTGGCCGCGCTCGAACTCACGTTAGTAACCTTACTAGTTTCATGCACTCTTCGCCACATTTCTGCATGAATTCCAAGGTCATTTAGACTAAATAGTCACAGGAAAAACGGCAGTTGGAGTTCCGTAATCCACTCACATCCTTGTATCTTATAATTATCTTCACATTTTGATCCTATAAATGTACTGATGTTTTGATTTTGTTGAAATGTAATTTTGAAATAAACTTGGAGTTGTATATGTCCCACATGTGTTGCAGTTCATATACCATGTGGATAGCACCGCCAAGGTTATTGTATTCGGGTGAATGGGGTGGACAATTTATAACTTATCGAACAGAACAGGTATTGGTGATACAAGTACAACTCATTTAAAAAACATATAGTAACCGGGCCTAAAACGGCCAAAGTATCATATATGCTGGGTGATTTTCAAAAGCAAAACAATCAAGTGTAAGCAGGGAGGGTGGAAGCCGAGAAGATTGCCATTATGGGGAGCTGGGGAGGATGATGAGCTAGATGGAGAATGATACCGTGTTTTGCCTAGCGGGAGACTTAAATATCCATGTTGCAGTCAGAGTGGTTGATGAAGAGGCATGTGTAGGACATTTTGGATGGGGTACGAAGAACAGGGAGGACAGAGAACTGATAGAGTTATACCTCCCCAAATGGCATGGCGGTGGCCGGTTCTTTCTAAAAAAAGAGAGCCAGTCATAAAGGCTGTATCGGAGTGGGTTGCACAAAAGTGAGGATAACTTGCTGGTAGTTAGGGAGGGACAACTGTGGATAGTTAAATACTGAAATGTTTTAGCCGGGGAGCATGTTATCACACAGCACAAGCCTCTCTTTTTGGCATTGCGGTTACAGAAGTGTAATGTAATGAGGGAAATGAGCCAAAAAGTGACTAAATGATGGTTAGACAAAGAGCAATCGAAAGAAGGATGATCGGCATCACGTCAAAAAATAAAATCACAAATGTATCAATAGGACAATAGGACGGGGTGAAGGACGTTCTTAATCATCATGCCAATGACGTGAAGTAGAAGTGGACTGGTCACGTGGCAAGGATGAACGGTAACTGTTGGACCAAACGAATCACGTAGTGGCAATCAATAACCGGGAAAATATCCATGGGACGGCCGAATATAAAAGATGGAGAGATGACATCACTAAATATGTTGGGGATTCTTGGTCCCAAATCGTTTTGGACAGGACGTCATGGAAGTTCCTAACAGATGGCTATATCCTGCAGTAGATGGACGATGCCTAGGTAAAGTTAAAGGTAATGGAAGTGATTAGCAGGAAAGTCAGTAAAAATAATGTACTAGTAAAACTGCTATATGCTGACGACCTCACAATAGTTATTGATAGTAAGCATGAGGTAGAAGAGGTTCTGGTAAAATGGAAGGGTTTCTTTGAGAGGCATGGGTGCGTATGATACTGGATAAGGCATAAGTTTATTCAATGGGCATGTAACGACAGGAGTTCGGTTTAACCATTGCAGACAAAGGTATTATGCAGAGAGATATTTTGCGTATCTGGGGGAATGATTTATGTGGATGGACGGTATGATGGGGTAGGTGCGCAAAAGGATCCAGTCGGGGATTCTGGCCTAGAGAAAAATAGAGTGGGTTATGTCAGATAGACGTATTTCTAAAAAAATGAAAAGGGATGATTTGAGTGTCTCTGTCAGGGGCTCAACAACAGCGACTCAAAGTATGCGAAAATAATTGGATGTGAAAGATGGATATGAGTAGGTTGGAGGATATTCGGGAGGAAATTGGGATGAATATGAGTATTACAGAGATAGTGATAAGGGGGTGCATGATGTGGACTAGGCAAGTATAATGGATCAATGAAGGGCGACTCACGGAAATGGCGATGTAACATGTGCAGGTTGGTATAATGGGTATGGGGATACCTCTTTGAGATGGATGATCAGTGTTCAGATGGATTTTAGGAGGACTGGAGGTGATGGAGATTGGATGGTCATGGCTTCAGATATAGGGAGGTGGAGAGTTTAGCCAATGATGCGGTTGGGTGTTAGTATGTTGTTCCTTACCCACGTTGTGTATTCAAGAGCTAGATAGAGAGGCGGCTCGAAACTGTTATGACAGCCACAGTCTCGAAATAAACGATATATAAATGAATGAGTTTAAAAATGTAGCAAATACATTATGTGTCACAATATCTCCATATGTAGGGAGAAAAACTTGCCAAATTGCCTTTATTCACCTTGGTGTTGTTAGATATATATATCCGTATCTGACACGTGACATTTACGTTAACAAATGATGTTTCCCATCTTCAGTTATTTTGAATAACCACAAAGGTACACCATAATACTGTACGTAACTAGGGTATTGTAGTTTATAAAAATGTCTTCAAGATACATAATGTTTAATATACGAAACATTAATTAATTTGTGTCTCCAATATAATATTTTATTTAAGGGATAATTTTGGTTTCAGATTTCTATATAATAAATACTAGAATGGACATTATATATCAACTATTTTTTTTTCATTTTTTTTTCATTTCATTTATTTCTACCAATTCATATTCCACAGTATATAATTATACATAATATATGATAATATATAAT